>VZRV01003483.1:180705-271812 GCA_013398115.1 Falcunculus frontatus
GACACATTCCACTAGACCAGGCTGCACCATCCAACCTGGTGTTAAACTATTTCGAGGATGGAGCAACCATTACTTCTCTGGGCAACCTGTTCCAGTGCCTCTCAGTAAAGGATTTCTCCCTAATATTCAATTTAGACCTACTGTTTTTCAATTTAAAGCCATCCCTTCCTGGTCCTGTCACTGCATGTCCTTGTCAAAAGTCCTCCTCAGCTCTCTTGTACCTTGAGGTACTGGAAGGTTGCTAGAAGGTCTTCCCAGACCCTCCTCTTCTCTAGGTTGAACAACCCCAAATCTCTCAACCTGTCTCATCCCAACAGGTCCACGTCCTTCTTATATTGAGGATCCCAGACCTGGATGCAGCATTCCAGGCTGTTGTCTCAGCAGAGAACTGCATTTTGGAGTCTTATTCTTGCTGGAACCCATGGTGAATTTTGTTGGCAGGTTTTATTATCATTTTAGATTATGTACAATGTGCCGGAGGGATAAGAATGGGACTATAGATATGACGTATGACTTAGGGGAGATCCACACTCTTTAGTAGAGGCAGATAGAACAGACAAAGTACAAATCCCCTATATGCAGACCTTCAATCAAATTGAATCACGTCCCAATTCAATGGAGAATTAATAGATTGTCGTCTCAAACTACCTATATAGAAAATCAAAACCCGACTTTATTTTCTGGTTTTTCATTAGAGTTTCTTGCCTTATTGAGAAGTCATCAAAAAAATAGATTCCTTCTTTGTGAAGAACTTTATTTACCTCATGAAATCTACTGTTTCTTTGAGCTTTTTCATGAATCAGCCTTTGCTTTGCATTAGGTCCCAGAGGTGAAATTAAGGAATGTTAGAACTGACATCACAAAACCATATGAAAGCTTAACCTGGCTTAAGCTCATGTATCCCCTTCTAGTGATTGGGAACATCCAATGTCTTGATGGTGAGCAAGTCTGGTACTAGGAATGATATTGGTATTGTGATTGAAGTGTGTATTGAAATTGACATGTTTTGTTAAATATCATATTTGTATTTTATTTTCAGTTTATTTTGGATCACTTTTCTAAATTGGAAATCCTCTGTAACATCAATTATCTTCAAATAAGTAACCTTGGTATTAAACCTTGCACCCTCCATGTGTGGAATATCTAAAAGAACCTGGTCAGAGGATATTGAGTCAGGGCAGTGTGTCATTGCATACTGTGATTTATTGGTGTCATAGCTCACCATAAAAGCTTATTTTCAACACAGCATACTACCTAAGTTTTGTGTTACCAGGGATGTTTTGTTCAGCAACTTCTACTGACCTGAAAAAGACTTTGCAAGCAGAATGTAGAGAGTTTAGGCATACAAAACATTTATTAATTGTGTAATACTCAAAGGATACTAGACTAAGTGTTCATATGACCTTCCCTGATTACAGGGAAGGCTAACCTTTAGGGAAGGTTAGCCTTTTCTGGCTAACCTTCTGTCAGGTTGGGAAGAAGACTGCCAGCCCCTGTTTCGGACTGCTTTGGTTCCACCCAGTCTTATACTGTTCTGTGCTGGCACTCTCCTTGAACCCTGGAGAAACTGACAATCCTGTATGGACACTCCTACTGCTATCTGCACTTTAGCCTTTCTCACTTTGTACAGTTCACCCTTCTGAACCTTTTCACCACTCATCTTTACAACTTCACAGTCTCCTCAGAAGTCTGACTCAGGGTGACCAGGCAGTTCCGGACAAAGGCTAAGGCCTGGGATGACAGATGAACCCCTGGGAATGGGAGGGAGCTAATAGAAGGCTTTACAGAGTGATGAGGGTTCAAGATGCAGAAACATCTAAAGCCCATTAGGCTTTCTGCTGTCTGATTTACTCTGATTTGTAACATTTACTGCCTTTCATATTGTTTGATTTCTTTGGCTACTAAGGTTCTAAATGGGAAATTGGAGAGAAATACAGAATGTATCTCAGATTTTCAGTCTCTGAAATACTACTAAAATGACAATTCTCAGCTGGCCAAATGCCACTTTTCACTTCCAGTACAGTATAAGAGATTCAAAGTATACTACTAGCATCAGTGAGAATAGAAAGCTGACCAATACTTTACAGTTTCCATAAAATTTTTGATTAATTCTTGATTAATTTATATAAACTGTTGTTTTTATAAAAACCTGGCAGGTTCTGTCTAAATCACAAAGGAAACATTGATCTTGCTTTCATGATTTTATAGCTGAAGAAAATTTTCAGCAAAGGAAGGGAAAAGTGCGGGGTTTGATAAAGTTTTCATCTTACTTAAATCGATTATCTCTTAATGGTCAGAACTGAATTCACACAAAAATTAAATGGGAGAGCATTTTCTGTTTTCTTCCAGTGAGTCAGTGTAAATGAGAAAATGTAGTATACGAATTATAGTTCAAGAATTTGGTATTTTTTTATTACTTCCATTGGCAAATTACCTGAAATTTTCATTCTCTTGCAGGTCAGGAATAGGTTGGGGGCAGAAAAGATTTTTATGTAGGAAAATTTATTATTAAACAGTGTATGAAGAATACACATAACTACATTCTTTCTGGGTTTTATTTTTACATAAAATGGTATTAAGTTAGACAATTATTATCTAAATAAGTAAAATTCATACTGTAAAATAAAATTTTAAAATGTAGATGAACTAAAAATTTCCAAGTACTCATTCTTAAAATTTCTAGTGTAGTTTTTGAAGTGCTATGGTTTAATCCCAGCCAGCAACTAAGCACCATACACGCCTTATTTACTCTGCCATTACCCACCCCTCATGATGGGATGGGGAGGAGAATGGGAAAAAGGTAAAAACAGTGGGTTGAGATAAGAAGAGTTTAGCAATTGAAATGAAGTAATCTGCTACTACTACTACTACTGCAAATTACAAGAAAAGAGAGACAACAAAAAGAGAGACAAATAAAACCCAAGGGAAAAAACCAAAACAGAGCAGTGATAGACTCTACAGTTGCTCACCTCCCACTAATGGATGCCAAGCCTGTCCCTGGCAGTGATCAGCCCCTCCTGGCCAACTCCACCAGTTTACTTACTGAACATGCCCCTCTATGGTATGGAATATCCCTTTATCCAGTTTGGGTTGGCTGTCCTGTCCCCTCTGGGTTCTTGTGCACCTACTCACTGACAGAGAATGGGAAACTGAAAAGTCCTGGACTGCGGGCAAGCACAACTTAGCAAAAACTACAACATTAGTGTATTACTGACATTATTCTCACCCTCAATCCAAAACACAGCACTGTTTGTACCAGCTAATAGAAAGAAAATTAACTTTATCCCAAGCTCTATCTGTCCAGCCAAAACCAGGACATATGGTCTTCGTGTTTTTAATCAAATAACTCCAAGAGAAAATCTTTAAAGAAATAATACATATATCAATTTAGTTCCCATTATTTATGTTGATTTAGCTACAGACACATTAATAAAGATTATTTGCTATTTGCATTTATTAATAACTTGGAAAGCTAGTCACAGCTTGCCTGATGCATAAAATTAAATGTCTACATATCTTGTTTTTTTTCCCTCTCTGAAGTGAAATTTACTGCAGTAAGACACTGTAGTTGGAATAACAAAAAATACAAGAGTTTGATAGCTGGGGAAAAAGATAATAGTTTGAATAAGCATTTTAAAATATTTTTTTTCCTCTTTTAGTCCAAGTAGTCTTTGACACCTGGTTCTTCTCACAGTCAATGACTGCTTTCAGAACTGAAGTGTTCTTGTTCACTCTCACAGAACCATCTTCCTTACCTTCCATAGCATTTAGCCTGGATTATGCCTCTTCTTAAAGCATTGCTTTTTGCCCTTCTGACTTGATTCACGTAGTAATTCTTTCTACTGATTCTGCTCAACAGGTCTGGAATGAGTAATTAAAAGAAAAAAACAAAACCAAAGACCAAAAAACTCCCCCAAAACCCCCAAAAAACCCAACGCAAAGCAAAAATCCAGACCAAACCAAAAGAATCTTTGCAGCTTTGCATCTATTTTTCTTTGAAGACATAAAATTACCTGTGTTGACCATTTACTTAATCAGTAGTATCTCCTTGACACTTTCCAAAACATATTAATATCTAATTTAAGGTCGGTCAGATCTAATACATTTTGCACAGAATGAGTAAGTCATCATTGACCTATCCTATTCTGGGACAAACAGTTTCATTCATTCAAAATACTTGATGTCACTTTGTTGCTTCAGTTATTATCAGCCCATAAATATGTCTGGATTTTTCTTTTTTCTTGCACTGGTCAATTCATAGCTTGATTTTCTCGGATATTGTGGCAGTCTGAAATCACAGCCGAGAGAAGTCTATATTCTCATGCATATTAATTGTATATTAATGTAGGGTTTCACACACATATTGGTCTCTGAGTGTTTTTTTATTCATCCTGCCCATTTTTCTCTGAATTTGCAGCCCAGGTAACACTGTCATCCAAGAGTCAAGCTCATTCTTTCTCTTCAGCCTTAAAGAAACTGCCAAACCAACCAACCAACAAACCAATCAACCCCCTATTTATCTACCTTTGTCACAGCAGAATGGGAAAGATTTGGAATTTTTTTTTTTTTTTGCTAATATATTATTCATGATACATTTTAAGGTTTTTTTTTCTTTAATATCATGATTTATTCTATTCCATTAAAATACAGTCCTGGAGATTTTTAGTTGCTATTGTTACTTTTGTTTTCTAAGCTTGAAACACTGCTATTTAAATTTATTGTGATTGACAGGCAATTAGCTGCTCCTGGGTCATTCACATTGCTTTTAACTTCTCGGTCCGTGAAAGAAAGGAGGAAAAAAAAGGATATTTTCCAAATAATTTGTATCTGAAGATAACGTTCAGAGATGAGGGTAATTTCTCTTCAAAAATGTTATAAGAAGAAAATTATTGTCTTTAATTTCAATGTCAACAGATTGGTGAATTGACAAATTATAGCTAGGTAGTAAGATAATTTTAAATGAAAGGCGGTTCTGTAAGTGTATTGTGTTAGACTTTTTTACACCTGCATTCTCTGATTCATCATTTACTGTGGACTTGAGAGAAGGTTAAACTATAGCAGCAAGATCAATAAAAAGATGTTTATTTCAAATATCCACTGATGAACCTTTCTGAATGATTAGTTGACCCTATAAAACAAAGGGGAAAACTCCAAAATTATTGGGTTTTTTATTTGTTAGGGAGGTTGGAATAAAACAGTAATCAAAATATTGCAAAAAAATTTATTACATAATCAAACTGTATGTTCTGTGTGTTGCAGACTTCTTCTATGGTAAAACCTTTCCAATTTTCAGACTGCAGAAAAGTAATCTAATTTTATGCAGAAATGCTCTTTTACATTGATGTATTTTAAAACTGATAGAAGATAGTGTTTAAATTATAGCCAGCTGCAAATTAGTGTATTCAGATGTAAAATAGTTTTCATTTAAGTAAAAGGTGCATCTCTTAAATGTTAAGAAAGACACTTAATGGCTTTGGGTACACATACCTCGTGCTGATGCTTTACAGAGTAATAGTCAATACTTGCTTGTTTTCTATTTCAGAAGGCAAGAGACTGGAAATATATTAAAATATTTGGTTTTTTTCCTTAAAGGATGCCTGAAGTCATTCTTTCTTCCTGGGCAATTAAAGAGATAAAGTGAGAAAAAACCATAAAATTAATAATGATAATAAAAAGCAGAAATAATTATTTTGAAACAGCATTTTTGATATTCTCTTTTTGACTCATATCATTACCTAGGCAGTGTGTAGAAAGTATAAACTTATAGTGTGTTCCAGTTTATTACAGTGAGGCATTAATGCTTTAGTATTAGAGGAGCAGTGACTTCTGAATTCTGGGAGAAAGCATAAGCAATTTAGGATACAGTCTGTTTTCAGGAGAGCTCTGGAAGTGTAGCTTTGAAAGAAGTGTATATTTAAAATTATTCAGGAAGGAAGGCTGCACATCTAAGAGGTTTGGGAAGACTACAGAATGAGTTTATGTGTTCCTATAACCAAGGATCATAGACTTCAACTCTGTCTTTGACCAGAGTGCCAGAGGAAAATCCAATTTCAAGCAAAAGTGAAGCATGATCACATTAAGAAAACTTGGGGCCGTGTAGCAGAATTTAGATAAACTCTGAGAGTAGAGTTCTGTATAATTACATTGTTCATGCTTGCTTGTAGCTACACCCAAGGATGTCAGTGATCAAGTGGAAAACTAGGAAATAAATAGTTTTCTATTTAAATATGTGCATATATGTTTATATATGCAAATGCTTAGAACTAGCCTAAGATATGCTCTCTTTCCTCAGCACCTGGTTAAACACTACTATTCTGAAAAGTAATGTTTTTAATCTTCACCTTGGCATCAAAGAAATATCTAGAACTAGTGTTTTTTCACTAACATTTTATTCTTGCTTTTTTTAAACCCTGTCTACAATCTTTACGTGAGGGTGTTCAAAACGACTCAGCAGATTGCTTCATGCTGCATGGCTTTTAACCTGTTTGTTTTAAACATGAAATATCTATAGCTTTTAATATTCCTGGCACATTTCCTTGTCTCTCAGCATGAAGTTCATTATCCTATGCAAGACAAATTAGCATAAAGACAGCCAATTTTAACTGTGCATCAGCCTGAAAAAACTGAGGGACTGAACTATCAGTTTCACACATGGGTCTGTGTCATGGCATGAGTCAGATAAGCTTTAGATGGGGATCAGCAGACCCGCACTGATATTGTTCTTACCAGTTCAGCAGGCGGGTTCAGTGACTTTTAAAAGATTGGGTCCTCACAAGTAACTCTTCAGTTTAGCATCTTGCAAGAAATCTGGCCAGAGCTTCTTGTTTTATATTGCCCTAGGTTACATCTTATTTCCCTCTCAAATCTAACAGGTATATGAAGGAAAAAAAATATCACTGATGTGAATTTTAATAATGAAAATAAAAAATTTGCTTTTATTTAATTGAATTTAATTCCTTCCCAACACCAAGTGAATGCATTAGATAAGAAATTAGTTTGCTTAGTTAAAGGTTTGAATATGATAAAGTATTTTCTGGCAAAAAATAGAGTTCTAAATATCTGAAAAAGTTTGTATATGGAACCATACAAATTCTAGGGTTTTAATAGTTGTGCAAAAGTATGCATTCTTCGTCTCCATAGAAATCCCTCCTAGCTCAATCTGAGAAGGAAGTAACAGCTGGCAAAATTAAAGCCAGCATTATCCGTTCAAAATCAAGAACAATACATTGTGCACAATCAACTTTCCTGGAAAGAAAAATGCTTGTTTGCTCAAAACCTAATGAGGTGCACATGCCTCAAAATAACAACTGGGAAGTCAAAAAGTGCCCTAAGCTCTGCCAGCTCTGCCAGTGTCATAACACAGGGCTCTCCCCTGACAGTAACTGCAAATACTGAATAGACTGAACTGTTAAAATCAAAAATGATTGATGCTTATTCAGAATCCTCACAAAAAGCTGCCCTTGACGCGGACAGCTTAAGGTACGCAGCTAATAAACTCACAGTGCCTTAGTTTAACAAACTGAGAGCCAGAAGATGCTCCCCAAGTACCTAAAGGTTATAACTGAACTTTGGCAAGACATTTACATCAAGTAAATAACCTCCCACTGGTCTACCAGCAGTGTTATCTGAAGGTACCTTGTGTATTGACAGCTGTCCAACAATCTGGAATTACTGAAATTTTGGCAAAAGAAGTGTCCAAGCTTCTATGGTGGATGAGCAAATTAGATGTGCTGAGCCAATAACCCCTCCCCAGTTTGATTTCTGTTGGGTGCTGGCATAATAAAAGCACAGACTATTTGTTTTTACTATATCCTTTGGAAACTGGGATCATGTCTTATGTTTTCCTTTTCTATTTCAAGTAAAAACTGCTACAATGATACATTGAAAAAAAAATCCAAAAGCTCTATAGACTGATGCAGAAACAGAATTTCTAATAGTCTGACTGTATAATTTGTTCTTGTGTGCACAGACTTCCATATCTGCATAATTGCTTACCTGGAAAGATACTATATTTAGAACTCAGAAGTAGATTTTTGTTTGCCCCTTTTAATGATGGGTCTGGGCAAATCCCTGATATCAAATTCTACATCTTGGAACTATTTTATGAGGAACTGTCCAAGTCCTCCCTTACTGAGAGAATGATAAGTGAAAGGGCTTGGAGAAAGGAAAGAGAGTTTCAAAATCTATACTCCTTCAAATTCTCACCACAGGCACAAGGAGACTGTGGGATTAATAGACAGATAGAATTATGGAGTTCTGGAACCACAGAATCAGTCAGGTGGGAAGGGATTTCAGGAAGTCTATACTCCAAGATCCTGCTCAAACAGGAGCAGCTCTGAGATCAGGAACAGTTGCTCAGATCTGCATTGAGCCTGATTTTGAAAACCTCCCAGAACAGATACGGAAAAATCTCTATAGGTAACCTGTTCCAACTGTAGTTTTCATGTAAACAGTGATGAAGGCTTGGAGGAAGAGGTAAGCAACAGAAAATGTAAATGTTAAAGAAAGATAGTTTATTATTTATTTTGGTAATTTCCATGACTGTCTGATTTTTACATCTTGACTGTATTGTCTGATTAAGGGGTTTGGTTTTCTTTGTGTTTGGCTTTTCTTTTTTTTTTTGTTCTTCATTAAACTTTTGGGGGTTGATTCTGGAACAAAGATGCCGTTCTGTAATAGCGTAGGCAAAAGGCCCTTTGTCATAATAAATAAAAATTCTATTGATATAAATTTTAACTCAGGATAAGAAAAAATTAAGTCTTTATAAGGACATTGTTAGCTTGCAGTTCAATGCAAGAAAAAAGAATGTCTTATAATTTAAGCATTCACAAATTTTACCTATTAAAGACCTTCATTTTTTATTTGATATAATAAAAGCTGTATTACCATAAACACTGTGTTGCCACAACAATACCATCTGAGAAACTTAAATCTGTAAATCTTGACTGTTTCATGTCGTCTAGCATGTCTATAAACATTTTGTGCACTTTAACTTTTACAGGCTGTACTTAACAGATTATAGAAATCAAAACAACTGAGGCAACTGAGAACCTTATGTGTATTCTTGCAGATTTTTTGAGTTAAATATGCAGTACAAATCAATGCAATGTAAGAAAACGTAATGCATTGTTGGAAACAGCTGAAGAGGTGAATTAAATGCCAAATGTGCCATGCTTTTATTCTATAGAATGTGAGTTGAATATGGAACTATAGCACTGATATAAAGTGTTAAACTTTTAAGTTAATTGGGTCAAATACTAGACCTTGAAATAGATGAGAAAATTCCAGTTTTCATGCAGTTTATGACATACAGCTTTATGTACTTGGAAGACTTAATTAAGAACCACAATTGCATGTGTCTGCAAGACACTCTTGCTGGTTTTAGCCTGTTACTGTATGATGTGGTCATCCAAAATTGTGACACCGTGCTTTACATCCTTTTTGCAGTTTATATGTATAATTTCATTGATTGACAAGCCTTACTGAAGCCATGCTTTCATCAGTGGTGAGCTTTTTGATGACTCACATTTTATGATTGCTTTGCCCATATGTGAAACTATCATATTAATAATAGAAGTCTATGAAGGAATAAGCAGTGACTTACATATCTCATTTGCTGCAGTCCCAGATCAGTCCAGTGTCCAAAGAATTTCTTTGTCTGTAACTTATAATATATTTAAAAGTTGAGACAATATTGAACTGAAAATAGACTTTATCATTAATTCAATTTAAAATTCTCACAATATAAAGATGATGAAATAATTATTCCTGCAGTATTCAAATGATGGGCAGAGATGCCTGTTTGAAAGTCTTTTACATCAGCAAGTATGCCTAAAATGGATAGTATAGCAATGGTGCTATAATACGAGGGAGAGTTCAGACAGAAAGTATCAAAAAGATACTATAAATTGAAGGGAAAGAGAATGAAAAGAGATAAGGAAGAAGCAGAAAAAGATTAAGGCTTTTCAAAACGATGGTGTGTTCTAGTTCGTTCAGAAACCGTCCCTAAAAAAGACACCAAAATAGAGTGTGCTGGTAACCTACACACTTTCAGAATATAATAGACAATTGTTTAGAAGGTAGTTTTGTAAATGTAGGGGTTTTTTTCCCCCAGGAAAAAAAGATTTTATCTTTTTTTATAATAATATCAATATAACTGCATACCAAATATATTTACAATACATTAACATAATATTACTATTTATTTTTATTAAGTTATCAAGAAGTTCTATACATACCTCTGTATTAAGAATTGATGTGACTAAACTAGTAAGTGTATTAGCTCCTACATTGTGACTACACCATCTTCTGTCTTCCCGGAATGGTGTAAAATTTTTTTCCATCTCTGCTCTGCTTATTATAAACACTGCTATATTTTAGAATGATAGGAGACTTAGTCCCTTAGTCCCTTTTTGTAGTCTAATCTATAAGCAGTTGCTGCATGAGAGTAAATAGATAAATAAGAAATTATCCCGTAGTAGGGAAAAAAATTAATTGAACAAACTATCTAGTAGTTCATTAATTAGATATTTCTTAGGGAAGCAGAAGAAAATGTTTCTCTTCCTGCAGACTCTTCTGATCCTTGGAATATGGTGATTTAAATAATTGTGTGTGGTGTTGTTCCGGTGATGTCTGAAGACAGATACATTTTGCTTTCTCATTGCATGCCATGATGCAATTCAAACCTAACGTTGCCTGTAGTTTAATAATCCTCCACAAGTTATTAATTCAGATATCCTTTGCTCTTCACACAGGCACTTTTTTTCTGAAATTATTGCCAGTAACTGAATTTGATAAGAGTAAATAAAACTACTTTTTCTGATAGGATGATTTTCTTTAAAAATGAACAAACATTAAAGTGTTATGCTGAAATTCTATCTAGGACAAAGTGTTCTCCTCATGCAGTAATTTTAAAGCAATACTTCTTCCATCTGGTAAGTGGAATTCATAGTCTTTGGATTCAAACTGTTTTAATGAAAGAGCAATTGTCTCGGCAAATTCACTCATAAAAAGTTCCATTTTCACTGAAAGCAGGCTTTCAGATTTTGCACTTGAACAGGATCCTCTTATCTGAAATTAGCTAGGTTATTTGCATACATACAGGCCACAGATGGAAAGGAGATTCAAAAATAAAAACGCCATCTGCATTTGTCTTTAATGTCAAGTCATATGGAAGGCTGAGATTCTCATTTTCAATAATGACATCGCAAATTTGTTCACAAGATCTTCACAGTCCTCTTCTGGTTTGACCCTGCAAAAAAATTACTGTAAAATCTACCTATGTCTAATTTTCTTCCAAATTTGGCCAAACTGGCACAAATATATAAGTACTTCTGATTATCTCTTGTTATTAGGGATGTAACAAAATTTTCATCAATAAACCATCTGGTATATGCTAGCACATAAATTCTATAATGTGTCTACAGAATATATTTTTGTCAGTGATTTTACTCCTAAATATGAATGGCATAAAATTTTCTGAAATTGCAGTCAGTGACTGTGATGATCAGTTACATGGGTCCATAGCCTTGCCTGGGACAAAATATAAGAAACAATAGAAATATTTGTTTTATAACACAATCACTGCAAACTGAAGGCACTGTAAAGCCCCAAAACCTATGCTCGATGAGACTCTTAGAAGGGCTTACAGTTGTTCATGTACTCTGAGTCAGATGCACAGGAGAAATATTGACAAGGTGTTCTCAAGAGGTCAAACCAACAAAAACTTTACTGGCAACTTCAGATAATCAGGGAACTTTGGCAAAGTTTAAAGCAATGTTCAGTTCCCATAAAGCATTTCACAAAGCATTAGCTTCAGCTCATTCAACTTAGCAAACTCTAAGCCTGTCTGATTTTAAGTTACTAAAAACATTTCTCAAAATTCTGAGAGGAGTGAATTAGAAGAAGAAAAAGAAAGAAAGATGGAAAAGATATAGAAAAAAACCCAAATATAACTACCACTCCTAGTTCCAGTGGTGTTCAGTTGATAGAAATTCTGAAAGGAGGTAGGATCCTCTTCAAGATATCCACTTGCCTTGTGCTCTGCCTCAAGTACCCCTTGGCTTTCCTAGGCCCTCCCCCCAGGTGGGACTTCTGGTCATTTGGCCACTCAGGAGCTGGGATAGGGGCACCAGAGGCAGGTGTGGAGGATTGCCTCTGATGTGCCAGGGGCTGGTAGCCACTGCAGGGCTGGGATAGAGGCCCAGGGAGGATGGGGTGTGCAGGGCAAGACGTCGTCTCACCAAAGACAAGGCCGTGTCCCTTTCCTCTCACACGCACACCCCCAAAGTGTTTAGAGCCACCAATCTCCTCCCGTGTCTCACAAGGGACACACATTTTTTTCTTAGGTTTGGGAAAGATACATATATGCTATATTACATGAATATTTTTGATCAGCTATACCCAGTACCACATGAAAATATTTCAATACAGAAGGGAAAAATAAAAGGATGTCAGAACTTCTGTCTGGATTGTTACTAATGCTCATCATTTGAATAACGGCATTCAAATAAGAATGAGAAGTATCCTTGGGAAACTATAACTGAATTCTAAACTGGCAGGATTCTAACTTCAGAATTCCTCTTTTGTCAAAGAAAATATTTAAATTTATTCAGTAAAAGATCTTTGTGCTTACTGTTGGGAACATTAAGTACCATTTACTCTAGGACTTTTTTAACTGAAGAATGTAAGCACACAGCGAACTCACTTAACTTCACAATAGAGGATGATACAGAAAAGACCATGCTTCTCAATCTTTCACATAACTCTGCAATTATTTTTTTTTCCTTCTTGTTACAATAAAATTTCATAAAATGCAATTTTAACAGATTTTAGATGACTCACTAGGTCCATTCCACAAAATTTCTTCCACCCATTCACGCCTTTTTTGTATTCCTTGTTTTTGAATTACTTGACATTCTTTTTAAATTTCAGGCAACAGTTGTGATTTCTTTTTCCTGAGTCTGTCTGTCTGTCTGTCCTTCCTTCCTTCCTTCAACTTTTCTTCAGCTTGGCAGACTTTTGCATGTTAAAATAATACTCTCTCTTCATACAGCCACATATAGATACATATCTGTTTGAACTGGATCATAAAGAGCAACCTGAAGAATTACAGTTGTTTTCAGGCCAGTATGACATGGTGTGCTGATAATTTTTCTCACTAAAAAGACTGTATTATCTCTGGATCATGTAGTTTGATATGGAATTGATGTGTCTTTGTACTAGTGCTGAATATTCACACTAAATGAAAGAGCTGAAAAAGAGAAACTTGTAAATAAATGGCATAAAGGATTGTTGCATGTGGTGGCATACTTAAAAATGGCAGATAGTTTTGGTTCTCATTCTTTTAATTCTATTTTATGTTTTTCCTGTCATGTAAGGAGAAAGAACCTTGTTCCACTGGTAATATGCAACTCTTCTGAGTAATGGAGGCTGTAGGAATTAGTTCTGATGTAACACATAATGTTTTTCTATAATCCATTCAAACCACTACCATCTACTCCTTCTTGTTTCAGTCCCCTGATATCAGACAAATGTTTTCAGTGTCCAGCAAATTTTAAAAACCCTTTAAGGAATCTGACCATCTATTGCGAGCTAACCCTGACTAAGCTACTCACTCACTGAGTGGAGTGGGGGGAAGAATCTGAGGGGTAAAAGTGAGAAAACCCGTGCATTGAGATAAAGACAGTTTAACAAGTGAGACAAAAGCTGTGCACACAAGCAAAGCAAAACAAGGAATTTATTCACCACTTCCCATTAGCAGGCAGGTGTTCAGCCATTTCCAGGAAAGCACCACCAAAGACCACAGTGAAGAAGAACCAACAGGATACCAGAGGAATCCACATGGCCTCTATCTTTCCCTCTCCTCTGCTCACCTCTCTCCCCCTCTCTTCCTCTCCCCTCTTCTCACTTCCTATTTCTTTCTATCTCTCTCTACCTCACAATTACTGTTAAATAAAATCTGTACTATTGACTTTGGCCTATCGTCTCATTTGCACCTTAACTGAGGCAGAGGCCTTTAGTATAATCAGGTCATAAAACACGCTTAGTATATAAAGCTGGGGCAAAGAAGGAGGAAGGGAGGGGGATGTTTTGAGTGATGGCATTTTTCTTCCCAAAGAACTTTTACACGTGATGGGCCCCTGCTCTCCTGAAGATGGCTGAACGCCTGCTGGCCCATGGGAAACAACGAATTCATTCATTGTTTTGTTTGTGTGTGACGCTTTTGCCTTCCCTATTGAACTGTCTTTATCTCAACACATGAGTTTTCCAGCTTGTACCCTTCAGATTCTCCCACTGATCCCACCAGTGGAGGAGTGAGCTAGCACCTGTGAGGGGCTGCTGGCTGGGGCTAAACCAAGGAGAAAGAGCCTTCATGCTGTATAAGCATTGCTCAACAACTAAATTACCCTCTTATACCAGTGCTTTTGTCACAAGTATGAAACATAGCACCATACAAGCTACTATGAAGAAGATGAGCTTTATCATGGCCAAAAGCATTACATTATGAATATATAAAGAGTATGAAGCACTTTATTTTCCCTCTTGGCCTTTGATTTTCTTACATTTATGTTCAAAGAGTCCTACTTTCTGGTTTTTGATGGGGTTTTTTTTTTGTAATTTTAATCGATTTTAATTCTTTCATCTGGAAGTTTTTTACTCTGTATGCTTGTCAAAGGTGAAAAGATCTCATACCTGTTGCTTTTTTAGAGGAATTTAGGAGCACAGCATTTCTGACAATGAAACCATAGATTTATTCGCCTTTTTGAGGTGATGTCGGTGCCTTCAGGTAATGAAATGAACATTCCAAGTGAAGAAAGACCACAGACGGCAAGTAAAAGAGTACAAACATTACTTCTGCCCATTTAGTAATATGCTTCTCAAAAATTTAATCAAACTGTTGCCTTGCTCTTCAGTAACCTTTTTGCAGCCATTTACTTAATTATATATCTGAAGTACTGATTAGTTTCTATATATACACTTGTATTAGAAAATATTTGAAAATTAATAAATATTTGAGTACTAATTTCAATTTCTAATCAGTTCCATATGGATGACAAAAATGAAAAACAATTAAAGCTTTGGATTACAGTGAAAATTTTCATAGAGATAATTGTGTGAAAGAAAACACATTTCAGTCCTTAAGTATTATCTAACAGTGACTGTTGCAAGTGATGAATGCAATCACAATCACAGAATCACAGAATAAGCTGAGTTGAAAAGGACCAAAGATCATTGAGTCAAAATAAACAAAAAAGGCACATGTAAGGAAAAGCAGTTGAAGAAATCTTTGAGGAAATACAAATAATTCTCTTCACCCATTGTTACAGTATTCACCTCAATCTCAAGAATATCACGGTTGTTTGCATAGAGATGCAAGTCCAGCGGACTGCTAAGTGCCCTGGGCAGCAGCTACAATGGTATTAAACACTAATGAATTCTGGTATTATCCTAATCTTGCAGCATGATTGGCAGATAGCATATCTAAAAACTTGATTACCACAGTATTGAACCAGATCAAAGGAGGGAACTGTTCCAGTTAGATATGCAGTTAAGCTGCCAATATGAGCAACAGAACTTACTCTGTGTGTAAAGATATGACTATTGAAGACAGTGCTAGAAATGTTGATCTGAGTGATAGAGCTCAGCCAATAAAGCACACCCAAATTAAACGAAAAAATCATACGGCTCCACCTTGAATAGGCACCCTGACAAGACTTGTTATGCTTACAACACTATCTGGAAAAATACAGCAAGGCAAAGCTTGAAAAGAAAGACCAAAATCAGGGGGAAAAAAAAAAAAAAGAAGTGCAGCAAAAAAAGGAATGGGAGGAAAAACTGACATATACATTTCTAGGTAGATGTCTTTATTTATTATTGTGCTGAACATAGGTGCAAAATCCCTAATTTTTTAACCTATATATACTTTCTAAATCTATCTAAAGTTAGGGTTTTTTGGAGTTTTTTTATGTGCTAAAACCAAGCTGTTGTTTATATGAGGGGAAAAGGACAGTGAGTCAGAGGAAGTCCTATTCAACTACATTCAAGATGCTCTATTAGTCTATGCAGCAAAACAAGGCAAGCAGGGGAAGACCCTAAATGGCCAAAGAAGACACAGTATGGGCAATCTTCATCCTCCCAAAAAACCCAAACAAATGAAAACTAAACCAAACCAAACCAAACCAACCAACCAAACAAACAAAAAAACCAAAAAAAAACACCCAGAAACCAAAAAAAGGAATACAACAGAAACAAACAAACATTAAATACCACATCACCCAAGGACAAGTTCTTCTGAAGAAGAATAAAAATGATCTGTCATATTCCCAGTAGGGAAACTGGAATTTATTTCTGCAAGACAAGATGTTGACATAGCTGACATGTGTCTCCTATGCTCCATTCAGCACAGCTCACAGGAAAGGGTTCAAAGATCTTTTCCAACATTCATTGAAGATGGATGATTATTACTGGAGAATCTACTAAAAGAAGAATCAAAACTGTGTTCAGGAAGTGCCAATCTGACACCTACAGTATTTACTGTCCTTTTGGACCAGTGATACAAACTGTAACTATAATTTTTGTGAGGCTTGTAAAGTCAGCTGATACTGATCTACTATTGATGGCCTACATTGGTCCAAATCCATAAATGCCCTCTGAAAATACGGCCTTAGAGGGTTCAAGGGAAAAGCCCGTAACAGGAAAAGACAGTAACAAAGCCAAAAGAAAGTTATACTTTCTTTTCAATATGCCAAAATAAAACAAGCATAAAAATTTGGGTTAAAAATAAATTACAAATCCTTTTCTTTTTTTTTTTAAGCATAAATAAGTGTAGAGGTTTGAGAGCAAACCAGTGAGAGACTCCAAGTCAGAAATACAATTTAATAGGGAAAAGTAAAAATAAATGCAATAGTACGAAGAAGGAAAGAAACAACACTGACAGAGTCAGAATACAACCTGGCACCCTGTCAGTCAGGGTGTTGGTAGCAGTCCAGATGAAGTGGTCCTGTTGAAGCAGTGATCCTGTAGAAAAGAGTCTGGTCTTCACCTGAAGGTCCAGTGGTGTAGCTCTAGTCCTCTGGGAATCCCGTAGGTAAGGGCTATCTGTGCTATTCCAAACCTCTGGTTCTATACAGATGGGAACTCTCAGCTCCTCCTCCTGGGCGGAGCATCTCACAATGGGATGGTGAGTCACGAGGCAAGGCATTGATGGGCCCATTAACAGGAGATAGCCCCTGAAGGGAGTTATCAAGGGTGAGTCATGGTAGCAGATAACGAACACTGCCCCACCTGTTTATGAAGATGGTGATAGAATACATGCTTTTGGTTACATCTTATATTGTAACCTAGGACAATAAGGTACATCAGCCGATGAAAGAAAAAAAAATTCTATTTACATGGAGAATGTATCTCCACAAATAAGGGAACCTGTGTGACCAGAAACTTTAGAAAATAAATTGTTCTTCACATGTGCACATGTGATTCTGAATTACCAGCTCATTGTTAATCAGTATGAAGACTATTATAAGCAGTACAGTGTGGTTATAAACAGACAAAGCAGGGTAACCATTTCAGAAGAGGCCCTAATGATGAAATCCATCTTAACATGGGCATGTTCAACTCATCTAGAAGATGTGAACACAGAGGAATGCTGTGTTCAGAGGATGCTGGATACAGAGGAAAAATTATTACCCTGAACCTTCTGGCAAAAGTCTTGACAATACTGCCCAGCTTTAAAAAAGACGTAAACAGAAACTCTCTGCCAATGACACTCTTGTAAATGTCCTTAAAAATGGTCAAAAAAGCTTCACAGGTATACTAGATAATAATAATGCCTACTAATGATATATTGAGGATGTAGTTTTAATTTATGTCTAATTAATATATATTCAAAAAGTATGCTAAATAATGCTGCAATTTACTAGTATCATATTAACCTTTAGTTACTAACTTTAGAACATCTGTTCTAAGGCAAGTAACCTGTCTTCAAACCAAGGCCTCCAAGAGAGACCAACAGCTGAGTGTTCTGAGGGGATTTTATGCTTAACAGTTCACAGAATCAAAATGCAAAGTACTAAATATCTCCAAAATGTATTCGCTTTTAATTAAAAATTCACAACTTTTTACTAATCAATAGTATCTGTAATCACTAAAACAAATTAACCGAAATATTATCAGGTTTGGACAGCCCGTTCCTTTGTTAATTTCTATAAGAGACCTTGGAAAGATGCATTTTCAGTGAAAACTTCCCCTACAGCATTGCCTCAGTAGCTTAACTTGGCAGAAAATTCATGAAATCAGCAAAAGCAGAAAGAACATTGTAGCATTTGGGAATGGAGAAAATGCTGCTTAACCAGCATCATTGCTGTGGCTGCCTGCGGGCCAGTTTAATTAGGCTACAATTCATATGCAGGAAAGTAGTTTTGTAATTGCTGTCAAATGACCAAATCAATGTACAAAACCTGAGGAGGATTATGCGTCCCCAGCTCATCCCCAGTAATGAACCATAGTGAAGTTGACTGGGATTTGTTAGCTGAGACATCTATTTATCAAAAATTCCCAGTAAAATGTGTAAGAAAATAAATATATGTATGCTCAGATATTACACTGTTTTAAAGAATACACCTCAGTTTGCTGGATTTAACTATGATTTTTTTATTAGATGCATATTCTGATTTTTCTGCCAAACCATGCAGACATATTTGTATGGATGGGGAAGCACAGCTACCAATTTCCATTTTAAAAATCATATGTTTCTTTTAGCAGAAAAGTTATCAGAACTATAATATTAAGGATTGGGCAGAAAGCTGCCAGAATTAATGATGTAATTTTTGGTTATCTGCTTTAATAGCAACACTAGATATTTTTAAGACACTCAAATTTACTCCAATTTTTTTTGATTGACCATAATCTTTAAAAAAAAAAAAGTTTAGTTCAGGAGATACATATCCAGACAACAGGGAGGATTTCTTTTCCCTTTACTTTAAATCAGCATATTACTAAAATAAAGCTATTTTATTAAATTATCAAAGACCAGAAGATATAATTATTTTTTTGATTGTGGCTTACTGCCACAGTGTCTGCATTTGAAATATTTGCCTAAATACTTCTGATTGCCGTATATTCAATTTCTCAGAAAAAAAAAAAATCTAATTTTTCATGCTTTTTAGATTTTAATTCCACAAGAGGTCTTCCACTGGGTGTATTAAAGAAAATGAATCCTACTTCTTCTTTAAAAACATGACATGAAGTAGTCAGCCTGAAGTACATGAAAATGCAGCCCTGAGGAGGGCACCTAGGTTTCCCTAAAGCAACTATATTCCTTGAGCTCTAGGCTTTTTTTCACTAAGCATCTTTTTTCTTGTGTCCCTGTTCGCAGACATCTGACTTGCAAATAATTAGATACATAACCAGTATTTCGCTTCGAATCTACGCTATTTATGACTACATTTATACGGAGAATTTGCCAGCGATTTCAATGGTATGGTAAGGTAGAAGAGGAATTTGGAAGAATGCTTAAATCACTTCTAGTTCAGAAGCAGGATTCTATTTCATTCTGTAAGATACAAGAGCAAAATTATTAATTCCAAATAGTGTATATAAACAGATATAGTAGTACTAAATCTAACACATATACATATATATATACATAGTATTCCTGTTATACTTAGAAAACGAAACATTCTCAATTCAAAGCTCTAGATTCTGTAAACTTTAATGTACAGGATTTGATTTACTCATCTTTTAATTGATGACATGTATGTTTAGCTTTGTTTCCAATGACACTTAGTGTCATTGTGATGCTTAGTTACACTTATTCTCCATGTTTAACAGCTCTGAGAGGTTTGGGTTTTTTCTTTTGGTTGATTGGTGGGGAAAGGATTGGTTTCTTAGTCTTTTTTTTTCTTTTTTCCAAATGAGTATATATGGTACAGTTGTGAATGTTCATCCCTTCCTCTTCTACTCAAAAAAGAAAGAGAATTAAAACACACAAAAATACATTTAATATATTGAAATTTGATATTCAGTAAATGCAGAGGGAAAGAAAAGAAGACAGGAAGAAAACTGATTATATAAGTTTGAAAACTTCTGAGAGAAATCAAAATATTTCCTGATTAATTAAAATTAAGCTTTCAAAAATGTTAGCTACAAAATGAAATTCCAAGAAGAATCATGCACCTTTTAATCTGTTAATAATATTTGCATGTTCCGTTTACTACTGAAAGTTAAATGATATCCTAATTTTAATCTAATTTTTATTCTCATAAATTTCTAAGCTGCTTCTCAAGCGAATTATATAACAAAGAAGTGTGTTTCTTCAGTGAAATTAAGTAGATCACCACGTTATGAACATGTTATATGACTTAGAATGTTTTTAAGGGTGCAAACCATAGCTATCGTTCTTAGCTGGGGAGAAAACACAAGATTTTTGCTCCTGTCAGAATTGGGAGCTGTGTGGGAAATGACTAGCATCTTTGGCGGAAGAGACATGGTATTCTACTTTGCTAGTCTTCAGCCTGAGGACAGTGGTGAAACAAAATGTTTTGGCAAGCAAGTCTACTTTCTAGCCAGATTTCTCAGCCATGAACTTCTCAGGTCTTTGCATTAACAGTTTCTTCATTGTTACAGATAATTGACAGCCTGAAGTGTCCCTACCCCATGAAGTAAATTTTAACAGTGCAAAGTTATTCCAGTAACTATGATGCATTTTCTTCTGATTTGTACCAATAAATTAAGCTTTATTATTTTAAATAGTGTTATGGCAACCTTCCCAGAGCAGATGTCTGTCAGCAGGAGCAAAATCTACATTGGAAATTCTGCAGGAAAAAGAAACCAGAACAGCTAGAAAAAGCCAATTAACAGTTAGCAGTCCTTGACTATTGTGGAAAAAAGAAAAAAAGAAATTGATAAAACCTGGCATTTACTTAATCTTATTTATACCATCCCATAATCCTTCAGAAAATCTATCACAGTATTTGAAATGCTGTTTTCTCTCATATCAACAACTTTGATGTACATTTAAAAGGAACACGACTGTATTAAAAAACCTGAAGAAATAAACCATATGCAATAAATATTTAAATACTTTCAAAAATATTCAGGTTGTATAAGCTTTTTTCTAGAGTTTCTGTGTAAAACCACAGCAAACCCTAATTTCATAATCAGTGTTTTCTTACATATTTTTTAATCTCATTTCTTTAATTAAGAACCATGCAGAGATGTTTTATACTCTTTAATTGATAGTTATTAAAGTGGAATGAGAAAAAAATTTCCAATTTCAAATATTTGCTGAAGAAACATGCTTCTGAGGTCAAATATACACATGAACCTTGAAAATCTGGACAAAAAAAAATTTCAGGTAACAACATACGTAGATAATTTCCCCAAATTCATAATCCCAAGATAACAACCATACTAAATTACAAAAAAAAACCCCAACCTCCCAACACATTTGAAATTGTATAAAATGTAACATTAAATGGCAATCTGAGAGAAAATTAATTACATGAATATACATTGCAAGTCTAAAAAAATATTTCCGCAGAAGATAATTTACAGCATGCACTTCTGTCATGGTTTAACCTCAGCCAGCAACTAAGTATGATATAGATACTTGCTTATAACCCCATCCATTCCACGGGATGGGGAGAAGAATAAGTAAAGGACTGATATAAAAACAGCTTAAAAATTGCAGTAAAGTAAAATATGGTAGTAACAAAACCAATAATAATAGCAGCAACAATAATAGCAATTGTAATGGAAAGGGAAAAGAGAGAGATGAATAAAGACCAAGAAAAGGAAGTGATGCAAAATATAATTTTTCACCACCTGCTGACTGATGCCCAGCCCAACCCAACCCTGAGTAGTGATGGTCATGTCCCAGTCATCTTACATACACAGATCATGATAGTCTGTGCTGTGGAATATCCCTTTGGGCAGTTCCCATCTGCTGCCATGGCTATGCTCCCTCCCACCTCTTTGTGCACCTGCTCACTGACTGAGCATGGGAAACTGAAAAGCACTTGTCTTGGGGTAAACCCTACTCAGCAACAACTAGAATATCACAGAATCACAGAATATGCTGAATTGGAAGGGACCCACAAGGATCATCAAGTACAACCCTGGTCCTGCACAGGACCACCCCCAAGAGTCACACCATGTGCCTGAGAGCATTGTCCAAATGCTTTTTGACCTCTCTCAGCTTGGTGCTGTGACCACCTCCCTGGGGAGCCTGTTCCAGTGTCCAACCACCCTCTGACTAAAGAATCTTTTTCTAATATCCAACCTAAACCTCCCCTGACACAGGTTCAGTCTGTTTCCTCAGATCCTCGTCACTGGGCACCACAGACAACAGATCAGTGTCTGCCCCTCCTCCTCATGAGGAAGTCGTAACTGCAATGTGGTCTCCCCTCAGTCTCCTCTTTCCCAGGCTCAACAGACCAAGTGACCTCAGCCACTCCTCATGCGGCTTCCCCTCAATGCCCTTTGCCATTTTTGTTGCCCTGCTCTGGATGTTCTCTAATTGTTTAATATCTTTCTTATATTGTGGCACCCAAAACTGCTCACAGCCCTCAAGGTGAGGCCACCCCAGTGCAAAGCAGAGCAGGACAATCCCCTCCCTAGCCCAGCCCAGGTGATGCTGTGCCTGATGCACCCCAGGACACACTTGGCCCTCCTGGCTGCCAGGGCACTGCTGACCCACGTTCAACTTTCTGTAGATCAGGACCCGCAGGTCCCTTGCTGTGGTACTGCTTTCTAGTGTCTTATTCACCACTCTGTCTGTACATCCAGAGTTGCCCCAGTCCAGGTGCAGAATCCAGCATCTTTTCCTGGTTACACTTCACATGGTTGGTGATTGCCCAGTCCTCTAATTTATCAAGGGCCAGAAAATATCAAAACCTTTACTGAAATCCAAAAAGATCAGTAAGTTCTCAACATTATTTTTAGCCTCAATCCAAGCCACAGGACTGTACCAATTTCTAGGAAGAAAATTAACTCTATCCCCATCAAAACTAGGACAGTATCTGCTCTTTAGTCTACATCATTTACACCATGTCCAGGTACCTTGCTTTCTGTCTTTTGATAGATACACATAGATATCATTCCCCTAGTCTATGGGCCATCTCTATGCAATATCTGCTGAGTTCATTTAGTCCAGAATTTGGGCTCCATCTGTCATAACAATCTTTCAGGAAAGGAGAGATGGTGTGAGGTGTTGGATTACTGCAT
The DNA here is from genome assembly GCA_013398115.1 of Falcunculus frontatus. Taxonomy (NCBI): domain Eukaryota; kingdom Metazoa; phylum Chordata; class Aves; order Passeriformes; genus Falcunculus; species Falcunculus frontatus. Next base: position 203,932 of record VZRV01003483.1, read on the forward strand.
GTCAAAGCCAGTTCGAATTCCATCACTTCTGCACTTGTCTGGTTACATCAGAGTTCCTTCTTCATTAATGTGGAAGATTTTTATAAAAGGAAATCAGTTTCAGATTCCCAGATCTGAAGAAGCAGAGACAAGTGTCACCAGGTGTCACAAGGTGTCCAGTGCAGTAATGGGCATATAGAAGTGACGATACAGAGTTGTACAGAAATTAACATCATTAGACATTCAATTCATTGGCTATTCTCACCCCAAATCCCTTGATATACACACCAGACTTCCCCAACCTCCAACATTATCCACAGAGTGCACAGATCCTTGAGGAAAAACAATCTCAAGAATGGGTTTATCTTTTTCTAAGGCGAGAATAACCCATACTGTTTTTCCCAGCAAGTTTGTAATGTGTATTACAGGAACTTTATCCCATTCTACAGTACATAAAAGCTTTTGTTCTACAGGGCCAGTCTGATCAGCAGGTTGTCTCTTGCTGACTAACCACATGGCTTTTACCAAATTATTATCCCAACGATTGAAGGTCCCCCCATTGTTCTCAGTGTAGTCTTTAACAGTACTTTTTATCATTCCATTTTTCTGGAGGTTGGTACATGATAAGGAATGTGGTATTCCTACCCAATGCCATGCTTTTTGACCCACCTGTCTATGAAATTGCTTTGGAAATTAGTTGCATTCTCTGATTCAGTTCTTTCTGGAGTACCATGTCACCATAAGACTTGTTTTTCAAAGTCCAGGATAGTATTCTGGGTGGTGGCAAGGGACACAGTATATGTTTCCAGGCTTCCAGGAGTTGCTTTCACCACTGTAAGCACATGGTACTTTCAGATTTGTGGGAGTGCAATATCATCAATCTGCCAGACCTACTCATATTTGTATTTCAGCTGCTGTTCTCCATGCTGAAGAGGCTTTAACCTTTGACTTTCTTAATCGCAGCACGTTTCACATTCATGTATAACTTACGGGATTGTGTCCATGGTGAAGTCCACCCTTCAATCACAAGCCCATCTCTGTGTTGCATCTCTTTCTTGATGGCCTGAGGTGTCATGGGCTCACTGATCTAGAAATAATTCACCATTATATTGCCAGTCCAGATCCACCACGCTGACACTTTAATCTTAGCAGCCTGACCACCTGTTGTTCTGGTGAACTTCAGTGGCCATATTCAGGTGCATGAACATCCTCATGGCACACCTTCACAGCCAGCTTCTCCATCCAGAAGAATGGCTTGGCCACCCCAGCAACGTCTTGCCACTGTGTGCCAGCTCATATGGGTTTGTATCTGCCCTGCCAGTGGGTCCGATTCCATTGCTGCAACCACCCCCACATCTGCCACCATCCATGGATCAGCATAAAATATGGGCCACTTTTCTTGTTCAGCAATGTTTAAAGCCAGCTGGAGAGATTTACTGTGAAATTGCTAGGTAAGTACATAAAAAGCTCCCATCCATCACTGTTTCAAAGCAGAGTAAAATTCTAAATGTGTTCTCTGAGCTTTGATAGTTTTCATACCCTCTGTCTCCAAGTGATTATCATCACAGTCTGTGCTTTGTGACAGCACAGTTATTTCTGTTCTAGTCCAGATGATGGCCCCTTACCAGGTATTACTCAGGCTAGTCTGTGAAATTACTGTTTCTAAAAGATTGATACAAATTTCATTCCATCATTGTAGGACATTGTGAGGACAAGTACTGGAAAGCAAAACCATTTTTTTTTCTTCTTTCCAAATACAAGAAAAAAATCATACAGAGATTGTATTCTTTTCAGAACACAGCAGGATGATGCATTTTAAGGCCTATTTTTTTGGTCTAGTTTAAGTCGTAATATTTTATGTATTAACCTCCATAAAATGGAATCCAGAAACACAGTATGCTTCATTTAAAAGTTCAAACGAAATTACATCGCTTTCTGTTGAAATAAATAAATGAAGTACCTTTCTGACTAAGGTATGTACAGGCCACTTTACAAGTAGTAAGTCTCCTTCGGTTCTCTCCTCATTATTCCTGTAGCTTTCAATCTCAAAGAAAGAAGGCTTTGTCCAGCACTCCTGATAAGAGTCTGTGAACTGAGTGGATGGAAGGATAAGATACTTTTCTTGGACCACTGAATCAGTTCAACAGCTTTTATCTTTCATACCTTTTTATTACGTCCCCTTTCATTTAATCTCTTCTGCTGTTTTTCTCACAGACACTAATCTCAATTCTACCTTTAAAATCTTCATGTCAACCTCTTGACCTTTCTTTCTCCAAAAAGCATGTAAGACTCATTTCCCGTTGTAAATTCCCTTTTCTCTTTCAAGGGGATCTAATTAGGAGAGACACCAATTACAACCACTATTTACTAGAACACCTTTTAATTAAGCTGTTGTTATTGAGAGCAGATAATTGTCTGTAAAATACATTCACATGCCTCTTCCCATTAGCACACGTGGGCATGCACAGTTGCATAATCACAATTATTAATTGTCACTTGTTTTGAGCAACAGCTGACAGGCCAGCCATAGCTGTTAACAGAAGCAGAGAGCCACAGTGTGGCTGTTAGGTTGTTTTTCTCAAAGTCCTTCAAAGAGGTGATTCTTTCATCAGGTGTTTATGTAATTCTGAAGTACTTGTCTGCATATAACACCCACCACCTTCTTGGATGTGCTCTGAGCTACACAAACCCATTGTTCATGCCTGTGTTTACTGCTGGCCTTGGGTAGAGGCAGCAAAATATGGATGTTCTGAATTCACCTGCATTTGCAGACTCAGCAGGGCTGCGAGCCTCCAGAGCTCATCAGGTATTAGACACAATTACAAGATACCTCTCAGCATCTATTTTTCACTCTTCAGTGTACAATTTTCTCACAGATATTTTTTCAGCCGTATTTATTGGCATCTTTAGAACCTGTTTGCCAAAACTTATACAGAAGGGAATTTCATGATGTCCACCCTCAGGCCACTGCTACTAATGTTTTTGAGAAGTTTTTGGTTGTTAAACCCAAGTGTTTCCATTACACTGAACATTGCCATATGGGAAATATCTCCTTTCTACCCTACAGCGCTACACAGATTCTGTTCATAATGATTCATGGTATTGTGTGAGTTCACCTCACCATCAGCCTTTATCTATCACTCCTTTAACTGTCTCTTTCCTTTGGCAACTCTTTTTCATAAAACTATGGACTTGAATTTTTTTTTTTTTGCAGCTTCTATTGGAAAAACAAAAAAAAAAACCATCAACGAAAAAACCCAACAACAAAAAAACCCAACAAACCTCCCCCCACCCCCAAACCAACCTTTTCCTACTTTTGTGCAAAATCTGTGAATACCTGCACTTTTCGCTGTCGGGGAAGGCATACAAAGGGAAAAACCTTGCTTTGCCACCAAACATTTTTACTTCATTTTTATTTGACTATAGCACCGGTAAGAAACATATCCACATTAGTTATGAAAATTAATGAGCATGTGACAATATTCCAGGCACCAGTGTTGCACTTTCCTTACCATATGGGACAGTAGCTCCTAACTAAGAGTGAGGAACTGTCGGTAGCTTTGGCTTCTGTAGCAGCATTTAAAATACCAACCTATCATTGGGAAAGACCTGTTTTGGAGGTTGTATGATAAATACGGGCTTCCTAGGGATCATGTAAGCATGAAAGACCTAGAGACAGTTCTTCAAGGTATACGGTTATATATACTTATTTCTTGCCATATATTCACAGTGAAAAGTATCTTTTGTATCCATATTTTCACCTGAGGTTTATTCATCTCATGACCCCAGTTACTATGTATAGAGCAGGATCCCCAGCTACAACTCACTGCCCACTGTACACTGAAGTATTTTCACTCCCTTAATTTGCTAATAATGTCAATGGACAAAAAAGACTGTCTACAAACTGATTCAGTGTCATTGTACGTCTAAGACATCATTATCATGGAGACAATGCACCTTATCAGAAACTGAAGGTTTACATTAAAGCTAAGTCTCCCTGCCAACTTATTAAGTCCCCTTCCTGAATGATGTTAAGAATTATTCCTCAGATAGGTATCCAGTTTATTGCAGCTATTTTTTCAGTAGTTTTTAATGTTGATTCTGCCTTTGATGAAAAAAAATAATAAATAAAAAGAAAAAAAAGTTGTTTTCACGACTTCCAGAATTATTCCAGGATTGCATGAACCACTTCACCTTCCACTTGAAAACTGGACGCATAATTTTCCTTTGCTAGAAACTTTACAAATATGTTGAGGACAAAGATCCTTATTCTTTTATAGGTTTGCATCAGGAAGATATTTGTCTTGGTTATTTCTATATTCAGTAAATAATCCAAATATAATGAAAAATAAAAATAAGACATGCACTATCTGTTCTAGAAACACACATATTTCATGTTTCTAGTATTACCACATGCTGCAAATCTTTAATTTCTATTATTGCATGGCTACAGAGGAAGTAAAATAAAATTTTTACATACACAGATTTTAGCTGTCTCCAAGACTGATCTTTCTCTCAGATAAATTCAGTTTTACTTCAGTCATCAGCATTATTTATCTCTGAAATAGACAACTTTCTTAATTCAGCACTCAGCAGTACTGTGGAAATATTGATTTGCAATCAACTGCTGACACAGTTATCTTCGCTTAAGGTGCATGTTTACTGAACTGCAAACACAGCAGTATCACAGGCATATATAAGAATTATTTTTTCCACACAGAAAAAAAAAAAAAAAATCATAAAAAGCACTTCCTCTAAATGGCCTTGTCTGTGTTTTATTCTAACATTTATTTTTACCAAAGGTACTTGTAAGATAAATTGTTCATATTTTCCTTTTTCTCCCATCATTTTTGGTTGGGATTTATACTTGTTGGTTGTCTGGTTGGTTTTAGGGGTTTCTTTTAATAGTGAATATAATGCTAGGAGAAGTTTTCCTCCACTAATCTCATTTTAATTTTCCCTTAAGCAGGGTAAGCTGGTCAATAAAATTAAAATTACTCTGAAGAGCTATTTCCATTGTCTTCACAGGTGCTCCTTTGGTTGGGAATCCCAACTTGCAGGACATTTAAAATACTTCTGGCAATTTGGGTTTGAATAAACATCCAAGTCCCTTGTCATCAATACAGTCTGCTTGACTTTGACAAATTACATTATTAAAGACCATACTTATATTTAATACATACAGCTCCATAGAAAATTAGTGGAAGATATTACTGTTTATTCCAGAGATTAATTAAATTTCATCACAAGTGGAGATGCACAGAATGGGGAAAATTCTCTGTGACTTAGAAGATATTCAAACCAAAAGAGGTCTCTTGAAATGGTGTCAAAGTGGACAGTCTTCTTAGACTCTTGTCTTTACAATCCCATTAAATGAATACGTAAATATAAAGTGCAAACTTTTGAATAACGTTTAGTGTCAGTGGTAGTGAATGTTAAATACATTTCAAAATTTGTCATCAAAGCAGATAACCCCATTTTGTAATTTAGCTGAGAATAAAAAAAAATTGAATGGCCAAAGACACAATAAAAGGGCTGACTTTAAAAGGTGGAAGTGGTAATTGAATATCTTAATCCCCAAAGTCAAGTTTTAAAATTAAAATTGCAATTAACTGGGAAGGGTTTCATATATATACGTCTGTGTATTTGCAAAAAAGAATTAGCCACTGTAATGAATGCAACTGACTTTGAAATAATGAATATTGCAGAAAACTTATTAAGAAACATCCATATTCACTTTCTAGGATATTAATACATACTGAATATCACAAATACATGAATATTCAATAATTCAGTATAAATTTTCTAACTGTCCTTGTCGTTTTAGTTATTTACATTTTCATTAGTATGATAAAAGTAACAGTAGTCAGTAATATCAGTCCAGTAAGTGGAGCATGCAAGCATTATATCAAATATACAAACATGTATGACTCTCTTAAGTAGCACCCACCCCCCAAAAAAATCTAGAAATCCTTACTGTGTAAAGTACAAAATAAATAGCATTTTAGTAGCTAAATCCAAGACTGTGATTCCAGGCAATGACTGCTAAGGAATATAAGGAATTGTAGATAATTTTATTAAACTTCATACTCGAGATTTTGGAGTTTTTCAGGGCCATGTATACCACAAAGCTGACAGATCTAAGCTTTCAAGACTTTTCAGAAACCTCAGGCTGCTTGGACATTTTCAAATCAGGCAGACGCTGCACTGACAGGCCCAAGCTGATCAGATTTTTCAAAGACATCTGACATGCACTTATCAGTTGTACAAGAAAAACACAGGAACCCCAAGGCCATTCTCATGCAAAATGATGGCCAGAGAGAGAGGTGGTTCACATTAAATAACAGCCTCCTGCCTGAAGTAGAACGGAACTGAGGATCAGTCCTAATCTTGGCCAGAAAAGTTAGAATTTGACATCTTCTGAGGGGAGGCTCTAGCCCCCAGGCTGGAGTACAAAAGCCACAGAGCAAAGGAGAAAGCATGGAAACAAAGAGGAGAGAATATAAATGTACAATGTTTTCCAAGAAAACCCATCATATTAATATATTTCTATCTGGGAAATCACTTAAAATTCAATATTTATCCAAATTCATATTTCCTTTTCTATACAGAATAGAAGAGTCTCATTAGGACTAATTTAAGACCAAATAAACTAAGCAATAACAACCAAAAAAACCCTGGCAAAACAAAACAGAAACAATCACATTCCTACAAACGCAAGAACTCATCTTGCTTTGATACCAAGATTGTTTTACATAGATAAATCCCTGACAAAATTATATTCTGTGCTCTCATAAAATTACAGTGCAAACACAACTTATTTTTTTTAGACACTAAATGACAAACCTTGGGATGTGGGTGCTGTGGTCGATACTAACTTAGCCAGGCTGTATAAAGCTGCTAGTATTCTTGATTTTGTCCCTGGAACAGGAGAAAAAATACCTCAGAAGATGCACATAAATATTGTATGTCAGTATTATGAATAGGCATGCATAAAATGAACAGAAGATATATAAATGTACCTAAATCATCCACTTGTCTTCAGATTAAAACTCTTTATTTTCATCGTAATGTGAATTAAAGTGAGCATAGTAAATCTCAAGATGGTATAAGGCAGTACTGATAAATGCACTCAATTGTCTAATAGTTTGTCTGTACCATCATTATGTAACTTCCAACATGAAATAATATATATTAGATCAAATGAAACTAAGGGATACCCACACAAGAAATTAAAACCAAGTTGTTCAGTTAACAAATTTTTTGATAAAAAATCTTAATTTATCTTGAAAATGAATCTCCATTAAAAATAACTCTTCTTCACGCTCATGAATTAGTAGTCATGAGTAAGTGATACAGGTGCCGTTCTTCAACTGTTGATAAAATTCTTCCTTTCTTATGATAAGTGTGCTCTTCCACTTCACTCTAGATTATATGATTCTAGAAGTATAAAAACCAAAATATCTATAGGAATATAATATTTATTTTTAGGAAAATAAGAGCTTAATTTAAATCTTAACATAAACTATTATTTCCTTAAAAAACGCTAATTTAACCCCATACTGGTAAACCAAAGATCATTCATCCCATCCATTCTATAACTTTTCAAAAAATGTAACTTGCAAACTGTTTCAGACTACCATTTCAGACATCCATACTACTGTGAGTTTTGTCCTGAATGTATTTTCTGTGCAATAACTCATTTCCACAGGATAGGTCATTATTAATTTATTTATTAGCTTGTTTAAGTTCCTGACTTGAAAGAGAATAATATTTACCTTAGAAAGGAAAAATAATCTGTACATTTTCTGAACATCTCCAGTGAGGCCTGACACTACTCGTCTCTGAAACAGCCTATGTTTTTTATATTTCCTCCTGTTTAAAAGATTTATTCAATACAAAACTAGGAACAAAAATTGTATCTTGCTATTTTTGTGACTGGAACTAATTAATGCAAATCATAAGTCATACCAAAAAATCAAACATTTACTGTGAACTTTTTTTTTACTTTGGGACTGTTACTTTAAAAAATGAAAAGATATCAAAATATATTTAAATTGTAAAATTGCTCTTAACAACATGTAGTTTTCTTTTGACACTTTGACAAGTCCTGATCTAGTAAATACTTAGTCATATGCTTCTTTTATACTTCTGATTAATGCTATTAGATACGATGTTCCTAAATTTACCTGTGCTTAAGCAATTCTGTCATCACCAAAGCAGATGTAATATACTAAATATATTGTATGTCCTGAATTTTTAGCTTGGGTGTCATTTATTATCTTTTGATGATTAACCTGTTTTAGGCAGTAGTCAAAATCACTTCTTTCAGCACATCTGAGCCTTAATCTATCAACAGTGTCCTAATGCAGCCAAAAGAATCTGACCAGGCTAAAATTGCTTTTACTCTAGCATTATTTTGTCAATATTGTGACATTCAGCACACACTGCTGTATCTTCCTTTTAAAATCTTTTTTAGTATTCCAAACACATAGGAGTGTTCATAGTCTTTTCAGGTGTGTGGAGGCAAATAGCAACAGAATTTATCAAAGTGTGGTAACTTTGACGCACAATTCTGACCCACAAGCAAACAGAAAAACCTGCTTTAAGAAAGTCCTATTTATGCATTTATGTAAAGAACTACTGAAGCCAAACAAGGATTCAAATGGCAGCCATGTCCATCAATCAGTAAAAAACTCAAAGCAACACACAAAGATCTGTGCATAACCACTCAAGGGATCTTTCCACCAGATTTTGACTGCTCAGCTGTACAGCAGAGGCAAGGCTGCCTGTGCCTTCTCAGCAAGCATCATTCTTTTCCAGACTGTTGGATGTCTTGTGAGAAAAGGTTTATACTGTTTTGAGTCAGGTTTATACTCACACGCTACTCTAAGCAAGGATTGATTACCTTATTTTCTCTATCTTCCTGTCAATATATAATCTCTTTTGTAACATGTTGCAGGTGACATTATCCTACAGAGAAGATTCACCTCCATTAGGGATAATAAAATGATGCTGATTCTAATTTTTCATTTCCAGAGGGGTTTTTTTTTTATTCATCCATGTTTTCAATTTCCTACTAAAATAGTAGGACACTAAAAGCACCATGCAGTGCTAAAAGGACACTAAAATAATTAGCTGAAAAATTCTGGTACAACTTGAGTCTCAATTTATTGTGCGTGCTGGAGGGAATCATTAAAACCTATGCTGGAGGGTAATATCTCATAGAGCAGAGGCAGAGGTGACATAAAAGGTGTCAAATGAATGCCTTAAAGAGCAACAAAGACAGCAAGACATTCAAGGGGCGAATACACCTGCAGTAGTATAAAGGAAAAGGCTTTATTTCCAGTGGTTGACCCGTCCTGGACCTGTAATAAAGAGACTGTACAAAGCTGACGTGCTGTCCTGGTCACCCTTGGGTCTTCATACCATTCAGTCAAACAGATATTTTCTAAAAAAAAATAAATTAATGTGTTTTTGTTTTGTATTTGGATTCCGCAGTTTAGAGTTGCCTCTCTGAACTTCTTTGAAGTTAATTTGAACAAAGGTTATCCAAATAAAAATTTTTTAAAGTTTGTCATGATTCGCAGCAAGCTAATTTCATCTCAGCACCACAAACAAGCCAAGAAACCTGATCATGAAGATTAGACATGCAAATTTTAAATGGATTAAAAGTTCAGGTCTATATAATTTCTTGTCGAGACACTGACAAATATACTTTTGGAACGATTAAAATTATTAATCATTTTTCAAGTTAAAATAGTGCTAGGATTTCAGATAGCTATCTTTACAAATGAATGCAGCTTTAAATGGCTGGGAACAACTGGCTGGTATGAACAACATCCTAAAAGAAAAACAGAACAAATAGCAGAAAAGTCAAATTTAATCTGAAAAGTAAAATATCTTCACTTAGGAGCAGGAAAGAGTACTAACGTTTAAAACATTCAGTGAGTAACGAAATGACCAGCAATATACACACGCTTGAACACTGTTACCCAGAAGAAAAGTATCATTATCATCATCAAGGTAAGAAGATACCACAACTTGTTCAGAATACTGACAAGTGTAGACAGGATAACGTCTATGATATGTGTAACTCTCAACAGTTTGATGCTCACTGTGTTCTAGCTTGTTCCTAGAAATATCTGACACATTATATACTTTTTAATAAGCTATAAACCTTGGATTCATAGTTCAAGAGAATCTGGATGTTTTCTGAGACCTTAATCTTCCAAACTGGTTTTGCAGTGAAAAATCTTGATTCTGTGACGTGCTTCCATGTACCAAATGTAAGTCCTATATAAACCTTCCTTTACCCCTATTTTCATCAAGTCTTCATTCCTTATCACAAAACTTCAAGAGCGATTTAAAAGCAATCTGCTATGACGGCTAGACATTGTCATACATTCTACTGGGAGAATAGAAAAAGTAAACACTAACACTTCTGGTCACAGAAGCCACAGGCCAATATCTACTTTTTCCCTAGATTTGTGAGGATTATTAGCAAGCCTTGCTCAGTTTGCTAATTAATTTCAAGCTCATCAGGAGACAAAATTTACAGCTGTGAAAGGGTAAAACTGAATTGATAACAGAAATGATGTATTTTTAACTAACTTGCCAGACCCTGGCTATTTTTCTCTGTTACAACCAGGATCTACAGGGCTACAGTGAACAGCTTCATAGTGCAAAGACCAGGTGACTTAAAATGGCCTTTATCCATGTTGTTCAACTCTCCTGCCTTTTTCAAAATTGTTGGTTTTTTTCAAAAAACTCATTGAAAATGGCCATTGCCTTCTGCTAGCTGCTAAATTGCACTTAAGGATTGTTCAGAAGCTGCTATTTGACCTGGGCCAATTTGTGCGACCGTCCTTCTAACGGTCTAAAAACAGATCTTTGAGATTAAGCACCTTAGGGATGAAAATTTGGCACACTTTTCTGCTCTGCTGCAAGTAAAGAAGTTTCTGGTCCTTGCTACAGATTACAGAGGAGAGTTAGTTCGTATTCATGTGTATACTCTTGAAGACTTAGCTACAACACTACTTTTTTATGCCCTTGAGATAGTGGTGCAGAAGGCATATCTTAAAAATCCCTTCATTTCCGAAAACAGAATACTAAAGTACTTGTCAAGGCATTTATTTGAGGACTTGTCACTCTGAAAATTACACTTGAAGCAAACCTATTATAGGACAAAAATAGGGCACAGTTTTTCTGCAGAGACCAAGTGAAAGCACAATGAAAAACCACTTAGAAAACAGTGTACAGAAATGAAAATAGAATCAGCTATTCATCCATCTACACATATGTATAAGAAAATTTATGCCTTTAGAGTAGCAGGTTTCTTATACTATTCATTCAGTTTTGAAACTGTCAAAGGTGTCATCTAAACACAGAACAGAGTATACACGGTTTTTGACATCACTTTCACATTGCAAAATATTCATTTTTGTGTATTCTTCCGCATGTACCACATGCAAAAGTTTTCTTTTGTTTCTATTCATATGAAGTTTTCAAAACATTACTTTGGGAATGATCATTCTAAAATTTAATGGATTGTTAAAACACATCATATCTAATACCTCTTAGTTTGTACCCATGTATTAAATTTTATTTATAGATTTCTCATGGAGTAAACTCAATATTATTATATTTACCTAACTATCTAGAATGCCTACATAGAAAGTTAGTTATAGAAAAGCCAGTTATATAGAAGATTAAAGAAAAATCTGCATATAGTATTTTCTACATCTTAATTCAGTTAAAATATAATGCGGCATGTTCAAGAACAAACAGAAATGTATTAACTTTCATTAACAAAACTCAAAAATAACTTCAATTTCAGTTTTCCACCTCTGATAAAAAAAGAGGAAAATATCAGGAAAATTACAGTTGGGAAGTAACCCACTCCAAAGTCCTACTGAGGACATGGACATTGAATTCCGGACATCTTTCTTATGGCTTTTGTCCATTCCATCTTGGGAAAAATTACCTGGATTTACTTATCCTCATAGTGATTTCCCACTGCCACCTCTTCTATCCAGCCCCAGATTTCCCTGTACTTTTTTAAAAGAACTTTATTCAAACAATATTCCAAGTTGCTCTACAGTTTGAGTACACTGGATACATATAATGAGTATGTAAAATTCTAGAGTCTAATGATATCATAAAAGCCAAAGAGTGAAACAATATTACTCCATTTTTCTCTTAGGCTATACTTTACTTATTTATGTATTTATAAAAAATCCCTAGAACATCCTTGCATGGGTCAAACATATCAGGCAGTAAAAATTCATCCCCAGCATTTCCTCCCACACATTCCCTACAAATATTTTCACTCTGAGGAAAGTCATCACATAAGGAACTAATCATTTTAAGTATGAAGTAACACATTGAGTAAGACCGAATGAGATTTTTAAATCATCAAGTTTTGATCTTATGCATATCTTAGCTTCTGAGAATTAATTCTTGTTTCAAATACATCAAAGCGTTTAGTCTCAGACTAAAGCTGTCAAAGATGGGGAGTTCCATGCAAGGTCTTGTAAACTGTTTCAGTGTTTTAAGCTATCTGAAAATGATGCACAGGATTTTTCGTTGAATGATACAAATCTCTTTTTTAGACCATTTTTAGTGTTTTAGCTGTCATACTTTGCACTAATACTGCTCAGGCAAATTCCTTATTTTCTGAAATTAAATCATTCCATATATCTATTATCTTTTGACTAAAATGATTGAACTCCTAAAGACTTACAGACTTCTCATAAGTCTGCAATATTTCTGAACTTTTAAATTACTAAGTTTTTCCATTATTATTTCCTTGTGAAATATAAAAGTGGATTCAGAGACAGGATAAACGTATAAGTTAGAAACAAGCCAGTTCTGTCCCATATGTTTGTTTCTTTGTGGGTTTCACTTTTTGTGTATTTGAAAATCGCATTGTCTCTCCATTCTTTTTTTTTTTAGCAGAACTCATATTACCCTATTATCTGTTACAATCTCTTAGCCAATATATCTCCATTCTTGTTGTACAACTTTTTTTTGATACATTGCAATCTACAGTAGAAAACTTTAAAACTTCCCAGATTATTCTCCCTCAGAACTACTCATTCCTCTAACCTCATTCCTTGTACAATACTTTGTCAGCATCTTTCTCTGCTTACTGTAATACAGGCTTGCCATTCTCCAAATAAAACATACTGAAGTAGGATATCATTAAATACAGAATTTTCTTAAACATCTAGAAATTTCATTATGTCAATAATGTGTAGGCCTCTGCTTAAGATAATAGATTATCTAAAAGATAAGTTTAAAACACTCCCATTAACTTAATAGATAGTAAGAGAGAAATGATAAGCTGTATTTTACATGTCTTAATTTAATAATGTCAAGGGCTTTTTGAATGCAACTCTGGAGTCTATTTACTCCTCACCATTCAGAAAGCTGCTATGGCTGTTTTCCAGTGTGGCATTATTTTTTTTGTGATGTTCACCTGTTTGTGCCTTTATGAAGCTCTTTTTTTACTGCCTTGAACCCACAAGACATAGTATTGCTTGTTGTGATAGTCTCTGATGGAAAGTTACTGCCACCAACAAGAGGATCAACTCTTCTCTCTGTTCTTTTTCTGCCATTGGTTGTAGATATTTGTCAATATTAGAGGATCCAATAACAAGATATTAAGCAGGAATAACTGTAGCAACTATGACAACATTCTGATGAAATCTATGTGGTAATTACTATGTGAAATATATTACACAGGGACAGCTGCTCCACTGGAGAGGATATCCAGTAGGGGAAAGCTGCCTGGGGATCGGTACTGGCTTGGCCATGGGGGAGTGTTCTCTTTTTCTCTTTCCTCTATCTCTCTCCTCTTTTATTTTTCCACAAAAGTAACTTTCACCGTTAGAGTGTATGTATATCATCAGCTACAGACTCTGTAAATCCTATGTATGTAAACTGGTCTTAACAGCCACTGTGTAACAAAAAAACTTTCTGAAATGAAGAACAACTGAATAATCCTAGCAGACTTGAAGCTACAGCAAACATGATGGAACCAAATAAATCGGTTTCAATTTTTTTCCCATGCAAGTAAACATGAAAATAAATTGATGAGGTGGAAAAAAAAATTTTAAAAAGTAACTTCTGTTGTGGCGTAGGTGAGCAATTTGGATGACAATTTTCATTGTGCTGAGATACCAAAGACCAGAGAAAAATGAATAGTGATGCTGCCATTCATCCTCTGTGCAGAGGAGATATATATCTACATTCAAATTCCAAATACATTTCCTACAGTGAGAACATCACCAGCCTCAAGAGCATGAGGTCATGGGCTTTCTCATACCCACACTGCTAGCCACGTGCTAGCACATGGAGTTCTTGACCTTGTTTCTCCTTTAAGATTACATATTTCTCTATGGTTACTAAGACAAAAATACTATTTTTCAATATGTATTTCATTAGGTAATGAAAAAACAAATGAAAACATGTAAAGAGTATATTATAATGCACCCAAGTGTCTTGTTTTTATCATAATGCTGATGGTATATACTGCAGGTCCTGAAGTGTGACAGTTGTTTCGAGATTTCAATGGTTTTGTGGGAATAGTCAGTTAAAACTTAACTCAGTTTCATTCACTCCACATTTTGATAGTAGTTCATGAAATAAGATATTCCCTGGACTGTGCACACAAGACCATAAGGACATCTATTTGGATGCGGAAGTCCATGCGGAATGAGGCAGGAAAGCTAATAATGAAAGATAGGCAAAGTCAGACATTTAATATCTGAGCTCTCTCTATCACAAAAGTTTTTTTAGCAGTACAGAAAATCCCATAAATTCTAATCTAGAAAGTCACAGGAAAGAAAAGTAGATCACACAAAACAAACAGGGGAAAGAAAGATGCTGACAGCAGATGTGTTCCTTCAAATATAAAGGAGAAAATGATGGGAACAAAAGGTAGGGAAGCAATATTGTGTCAGAAGTTGGCAAGAGCTCTGTAAATCCACATTCCATGGTATGGGGGAAAGCACTGCTCTGGTCAACGGTAGTGGAAAAGAAAGAAACTCCTATGCCACCTTGGAGTGTCTTTGCTGTCTTTGGTATCTTGTGGAAGATGTGTTTGAGGAATTAGTGATTGTGATTAAGGCCTGACAGCCATTTTGGCCCAGTGCTAGGGCCTGAGAGAGCCATCAGCCCCAGGTATATAACAATAAAGGGAAACTTTGGCCGCGTTTCCTGGATACATGTAGCTAGATCTGCTCTGGTAGGTATTAAGAAGGAGATGGCTCTCCTACCTGTAAAAAAAAACCCAAAAAAACCCACAACAAACAGGAAAAAAGAACAGATAGTTTTGCAAAGAGCAAGGAGGATGATCCAGGATGGCATCTGCACAACATGAAGTGGATGTCCACCAAAGGAACCAAGCTTTTTTTCAGAAGACAAATGAAAACAGAAGACTGAATTGAGTTGTCTTCTGAATTTCTTCAAATACTATTGTTGAGAATGTTTTAACAGTTCATACAACCCAGCTTGTGAGAAGAAAGAAACTTAGGGATCAAAACAAGACACAAGTTTGACCAGACCGTTTGGAAAAGGGAATAAAATTGAGAACCGATTTCTTTAGAAAGAAAGTAAACTAGGCAAGAATAATGGATTTCGAACAACATAATCCCATCTGTATTTGAGTAATTTCAAAATGTGCAGACAGACTATCCAAGTCCTTAAATAAGGTCCACTGAAATCAAATATACATCTTTAAGATCAATGATCATGAATAAAGGAGGTCTTTAAGTACAGTTTGGCAGAACAACTTGATATTGATAACAGAAGGACACTGAACTTGACTCACTGCTTCTTTGCAGCTGTGTTATTGTTTACGCTTATCTAAGTGATAGTAAGTATCACAAGTATTTAAAGATACAGTCTGGAGTTCAAGATGGTGGACAGGTATACCAGATAGGTCCTGAATTACAGGAAACTGCAAACTCCACTGTCATAAAGCTGAGGATCTAGCTCTTAGCAGATCAGAACCTTAATTGGAGACTTATAAAGAGGGAAACAGACTGATGACATAATCAGTATGATATAATCTATATATATTATTCATTATGTAAGAATATTATTCAATATGTGAGAAATAGTAATTAATCATATAATAGGTTATCTTTTTAGTAGTTATTTACCTTGCTTTTGAGTCCACAGAAATTTGGCAACCTCAGTTGTGTTATTTGAAGCTGCATTTACAAACTTAGCAAGATTATAGGGTCTACTTGTAGCATAAAAGACGTTGTGCCTTCTGAACTAAAGACTGTTTTAGACTTTCTTTTCAAATTCAAGTGCTTTTTCTAAAACCAATTATGTGTGCTCTTCAGTTTTGAGCTTAGAACATCCATTAAGTGGGCATAAGAGACAAAATTACTGACATGAAATGTGAACACCTTTCTTGGAGGATACTGAAGCGTTTTTCATAGGGTTTTTTTAGCTGTTCATTTACTGTCATGGTACTGAATTTTCTAGGCAATAATGTGTATTAAAATAATGTTACTCTTAATTATGCAAGATCTATTGTTTATTCCTGCTTCTTAATATCCTCTAGCACTTTTTTAGAATTACAATTATATCTTTAAAGGGACAAACACAAAGAAAATCTAAAAACTTAATCTAAAAAAATAGATTTATTTCTTTAAAAAATGTGATGTTTAATACATTGTAACTCTTGTGTTTGGAGTAGACTTCCACTATCTAGAAGGAATATCCTAATAAATGAGGCATCCAGTGAAAGCTACTGTGGGGCAATTCAAACTGAATAATATGCTTTCACATCATATTCTTGGACATGCATTTGTCATGGGGCAAGGCACCATGCATCATAAAGCAAGGCATACAAGATTTCATCATAATTAAATATAAGCTCTCACATTCACGGAGACTTCACCAACAAGGATAGCAATGTGCCTATTTTGGTGATTTCTTCTCTGTCCATAATTCATAATTTGTTCTCCATTAGTTTTATACGATGAATTGGAATATAGAAGAAATATAGTCTCAGGTTGGTTTTTACTGTTTATATAGTATTCAACAAACTCTTAATCTATTTTTAGGTAACTCATTCATCTACTAAATGTGTTCAGTAGTGACCTCGAGTCATAAGAGAGTTAAAAAAATAAAGTCAAAGTTTTAGGTAATTGCAGTCTTTAGGGACTGAAAGATGTCATTTCCATCATCATGGAATTTCCACTAGGAATATTCTAAAATTGATATGTTCTCCACTAATACATTATTTTCCCTTCAATGTCTTTCAGAAAGTATGAAGGTGGAAGCATATGTATACAGCATCCTCTCAAAAACTATGATTAATTTAAAAAAAAACCCATATAATTGTGATTAAAAAAAGAAGAATATAGGAAAAGGAATTTTGACTAATATATATAAAGTGGTTGTGTTGAAACTGGAAGGGATAGTTTACTTACTGCAGGACCACAACAGACAGCTAGAGAGAAAGCAGTTCTTTTAGTTTCTAAGATGTTGTCTCATTAAAACACTGAGATGAAAGGTCCCAGACATCTTTGAGTTCTTGAAACTATAGCAACAAATGCAGTGTAAAATATATGAATGATGGCTTTGCACAGATTTGGAAAATTTCACTACATTCTTTTTTTCAGTGAAATAAATTTACAGAATGAACTGGTGTATAAAATAATGAAGTTACTGGATTACTTTCTTGTTTGCTTTAGTTTGATTTCCATCTTTGTAAAACAAACAAACAAAAAAGACTTAACAGCAAATTTGGAAAACATTCTGAAAGTATAAAATATTTCGTTGTGCTTTGCAAGTTCTAGTTTCTTAAAAGGAAGATAAACTGTGTGGTAGCTTGTTTGGTCCATGAAGTTTAAAATTAATACTATAGGCAAAGTTCTCTGCATTTATCATTCATCCATGTAAAACTTAAATTTAATTCCTTCTATAATGGACTTCATACTCTGTTGAAAGAATTTCAATGTATCATAATAACACCCTGAAGATATAACAATTTTTTCTATGTTAGTACAGAAAAGCTCTGTGAATACTTTATGCTTTGCTATATTCATTGTTGCCTTAAGTACAGTAGGGTTCTTTTTTCCTCTGATACTATAAAATATCCCTTTCATTTTCTTTAAAACTAAGACACTAGGAAATTTTCCTTTTGGAAAATATTTTCCAGCAGAATAGCAGCCTATATCAGTCACCATCACTAGGGAATGCTGACTTTGTATGTAGACTGCTTTTTAAATTGCGAGTACTTGGCAAGATTTCAAAAATATAGCTATTAAAATACAACATCTATTTTAATATAAAGCTTAGTAATGAAAAATTTGAAAACTTTTTTTTTTTTTTAAATAATGGTTGTAATTCATTATTATTGTTAATGTTATTGAGGAAAAGTTTTTGGTTTGGGGTTTGTTTGTTTAGGTTTGTGGTTTTTTGCACCAAAATCAAGTATATTTTTAAAGTATATTGACTTAAAAAATCACTTGAAGAGAAAAATTTAAGCTGAAATTAAGAAAGAGACTAAATCTTTGATCTCGCCATAGCCCCTATGGCATATATCTTGAGACTCATGGACAAGAAGCTTTCCAGTCAAGACTGTTTATTAATAATTGTTTATTACAGTTCAGCAGATATGATACCTTCTGTCAACCTATAAAGTCATTTAGGTAAGATCTCAGACCATATTCTCTTAATACTTCCATGTCCCACTATGTCAAGAGTAAAGCTTAAATTTTAGCAAGTGTTAAGATACCAAACCGATTCAAAATTGGTATCAGAAGGTAGAGAATTATAAGGTCTCCGCTGAGCCTCTTTTTGTCCAGGCTAAACACCCCCAGCTCCCTCAGCCTCTCCTCATAAGTCATGCACTACAGACCCTTCACCAACTTTGCTGCCCTTCTCTGGACACGGTCTATCACCTAATGTCCTTCCTGAGTTGAGGGGCCCAGAACTGAACACAGCACTCAAGGTGTGGCCTCAGCAGTGCTGAGTACAGGGGAAGAATGGCTTCCCTGTTCTTCTGGTCACACTATTCCTGATGCAGGCCAGGACGTCACTGGACTTCTTAGCCACCTGAACACACTCCTGTCTCACGTCCAGCCATGTATCCACCAGTACCCCCTGGTCATTTTCTGCTGCGCCGCTTTCCAGCCCCTCTGCCCCCCAGCCTGGAGTTATTGTAGTCAAAGTGTAGGACACAGCACTTGGTCTTCTCGAATCTCATGCTGTTTTATTTTGGCCAATTGATCCAGGCTGTACGAGTCCCTCTCCAGGGTATCCTTACCCTCCAGCATATTGACCACCCTGACCCAACTTGGTGTTATCCATGAATTTGCTAATGATGGACTCGATCCCCTCACTGAGATCATCAATGAAGATATTAAGCAGGGCTGGGTCCAGCACAGATCCCTGAGAGACACCACTTGACTGGCCACCAACTGGATGCAGCACCATTCACCACTGCTCTTTGGGCCTGGCCATTAGCCAGCTCTTAATCCAGTGAAGAGTGCACCTGTCCAAGCCACGAGCTGCCACTTTTTCCAGGAAAATGATGTGGGAGTTGGCGTCAAAGGTTTTTCTGAAGTCCAGGTAGACAACATCCACAGCCTTTCCCTTATCTACGAGGCAGGCCATCTGGTCATAAAAGGAGATAAGGTTGGTCAGGCATGACCTGCCCTTACTAAACCTTTGCTGGCTGGGCCCGATCCCTTGGTTATCCTGTATGTTCTCTGTGATCATGCTCAAGATGGTCTGTTCCATAATCTTTCCAGGCACACAGGTCGTGCTGACCAGCCTGTGGTTCCCCAGATCCTCCTTCTAGCCCTTCTTGTGGGTGGATGTCACACTGGCCAACCTTCTGTCATCTGGAATCTCCCCAGTTAGCCAGGACTGATAATCTATGATGGAGAGTGGCTTAACAAGCTTTTCCACCAACTTCCCCATCACTCTAGGGTGAATTACATCCGGTCTTATAGACTTGTGAGCATTTATGTGGCTCAGCAGGTCACTAACTGTTTCCTCCTGGATTGCAGGGTATCCATTCTGTTCCCCACCCCTGTCTACTAGCTCAGGAAACCAGCTGTCTTGAGGATAACCAGTCCTAGTCTTGAAGACTGAGACAAAGATGGTGTTCAGTACCTCAGCCTTTTTCTCATCTTAGGTGGTGATAATTATCCTTTACAGAAGTGACCAGATTAAGTTATAATTGAGCTTTCACCTCTGTGATTTTTCTTTCTGCATGACCTAATGACATCCTTATATACTTTCTGATTGCCCGCTCTTTTTTCCAGAAGCAGCATAACCTCTCTTTTCCCCCGAGTTCTTGTGAAAACTCCCTGCTCAGCCAGGCCCATTTTTCAGCACATCGGGATGGCCTGCTCCTGTGCCTTCAAGATTTCTTTCTTAAAGTATATCCAGCGTTCCTGGGCCTCTCTGTTTTTAAAGGCTGCTTCCCAAGGGCTTTTCTGAATCAATGTCCTGAATAGGCCAAAGTCTGTCCTCTGAAAGCCCAGGGTAGAGGTTTTGCTGATGCCTCTCTTTACTTCACTGAGTATTGAAAACAATTATTTCATCGTTACTGTGCCAGAGAAATACATTTTGTAGGAGCAAATCATCTTGGGGTTTATTTTGACACAATGTTTAACTGAGTTGGGTTGACAAATCAGATTTTTTTTTTTTGCCTTTCTGGACAAAAAAACATTTTAACAATCTGCTTGTATCTTACATTTCAAATCAAATAATGTCTAGCAGCAGAGGCAGCTGATAAATTTGCCAGCCCGAAATTTGCAAGGAAATTTTTCTGGCTGCTTAGAAATCAAACTGCTGTTGGAAGACAAGGATGAGCCAACAGAAATTCCCCTTTCTCTTCTACATTCATAGCTTGCCTTCATTAAGAACATCAACAAATCGAGACCTACCCTCAAGATGTTACCAGAACTCTGCTTTTCCTTGATCCTGGTAGTGGTTCTGAATGGAAGAATATTGTATTTTAGGAGGTAGTGATTCTCATTACAGTACACCCGAGCAGGCCCTGGCCTGTGCTGTGCTGAATGTACAACCTGGGCTTCAATTCTGTGTTGTGCAGCATAAATCCCATTTCTGCACTATAACCTTATCCAGCTAACACAGCAACCAACAGGCAGCTCCCACTTGTTACTGGTGATTATGTCACCTGCCTGGCCTTATCTTTATCTAAGTGTGCAGAAAGAAGTTCTCATAAGAGCATAAGTTCTCTTTCAACTGTAGAGAGGGCAAAAGAGTTTTTTCCTTGTAAGAAAACCCCATCATAATTTGAATGACTGAAAGGGGAGTAGCTCTGCTATGGACAGGATCGGCATGATGTACAGCACAAGGAATCCTCTTTGATGCTATGCCGCTCAGGGCTTTCATCATCTAAAGGGACACAAGACTATCTGTATTACTACAGAGTGTTAGCTCTAACAAATAGCATTATAAATGATAACTTAAAAAGTCTAAGTGGCTTTCTACTGGGATCATAATGAATAATGCCCTTTTTCTAAGACATTATTTAACATAACTCGTATTACAGAAGCATAACTATCCCTGCAGCGCAGGTCTGACATTTT
The DNA here is from genome assembly GCA_013398115.1 of Falcunculus frontatus. Classification (NCBI taxonomy): domain Eukaryota; kingdom Metazoa; phylum Chordata; class Aves; order Passeriformes; genus Falcunculus; species Falcunculus frontatus. The sequence continues at coordinate 225,513 of VZRV01003483.1, forward strand.
CTTATGAACCTAGAAATCCACAGATGTAAAACTAAGTTCATGGAACAGCACAGGTACTAGGTTTTAGCCTGCAGGAAACATCAGATAATTAAAGTTTGCTTACATATCTTCCTTAGAGACTTTTCTTTTGTTCCTGCCTGTATGTTGCTCTCTACTTCCCTTTTATCTTTTCCTCTGAAGCATCTAATTATTCTTGATTTAATCATACCTACGTAGATATCAACCTTATGCTTTTTTTCATAAACTTTGTTGCACAGGGAGATTACTTGCTTTTAATGATGGTTAGGCTGGCTTATGCCAGATCTGATCCCATTACTGAAAAGGCAGATTGGGGCCATACAATCCTCTCATTTTGAAACCGCTGTGCTTGTGAGTATCTTATATCCTCTGACAAGGAGTATGTTTCATGTGAGATGTTGTTTTTCAAATCGTTAGGCTGGAGCAATCCTGGAACCAAGGACAGGGAGGTGAACAACCTGAAAGCCTATAGTCAAGACAAAGGCGTCAGAATTGGGCTAGTGAGATGACAGAAAAAAGAAGTGCAGGGCTCCAAATTTTGAATTTAGCTACTGGGCTAATGTACATCTGTGTAGTGAAATAACAGAGTAAATGTGGTGGATACGCACATAGGAAGTGTTAAAGACACATTGAAGGTGCTGTAAGGGCAGTAGGACAGATTCTACCATCTAGAACACTTCGTGTCACATGCCATGCAGGTGTAATAAAGACAATACAACACTTTAAGTGTTTTCCTGGGCAAAATGGTTTAAAACACATAGCCATTAGGTTTTAGACTGTAAACAAAAGAAAAAAGTTGATTACAACCCGTATAAAACAAAATGGATAAAGTTTTGAAGATGATAATATAAGCATTTCTGAATTTTCTTTAGACAGCAGACATTACTCTGTTAGAGTTAAATTATCTGTTTTCTGTCTGTAAAGAGCCTTTAGCAAAATATATTTTGGAGACAGTCATAAAAGACTTGGAAGAACAAAGGAAAATTGGTTAATTAAATACATGGAATCAGATCCTGTAACTGGGCTTTTCTTGGAATTTTTGATGATCTAAAAGTAATGCAGAAAGTGTAATTTGGGAGATTAATTTCAAATCCCAGCTCTTGCAATTTATTATTCCATCGACAGAATTTATATCCTCAGGCCTGAATATAACTTAAATTTTTGTTTTTCTAGCATTTATTTTATTTCCTTCCTATATGTAATTACCAAGTTTTTTTGCTCTACCAAAATCACACAGAACATAGCTGGATAAAAAGAAAAAAGAGAGAGAGAGAAATATGGAGAATATATACTAAAGCTAAACTTGAGGACTTATGATTTTGGATACAAAATTAAAAAAAAATGCTGGGTTTTTAAATCCTGAATTCCTCTAATACATTTTTTCATTAATTTGAACACATCATATGGCATGCTTGATTCATTTTCACCCTGAGGATGTCTTCTACACTAGAGTTCAAACACAAGGCAAGTCCTTTCAAGTGAAACAAGTTTATTTCTTAAAGGGTTGTTTTGTTTTTCATGTTTTTCTTTTCTTCTCCCCAAAAAAATATTTTCAAGAAGAACAGATATCTTTAAGTTCTATAATTTTTCTCCCTCTCCATTTACTTGTGAAATTTACAGCTGCTAGGTTTTCAAGAGGATGTCAGTATCTTTTTGTATCAAACAAAACCAAAATATGGCTAAAAGAACCAAAAGAGTCCTTGTAGAATTTTTTTTCTGTTTTGCTTTCCTCTTACCATTATAACTGATTGGCTTAGGAATTCTGTCTTCCCTATGTCCCACATAAAATATTGAATACCTATGTCCCAAAAACCTGAGAGATGCACTCAAAGGAATCTATTTGGTGTTTGGAGAACAGTGGTTTCATAATATCCTTCACCTCTGGACCAGCACATTGTTTTCTTTCACTGTATGTTTCCACAGTTGATCAGGCAATCTGTTTGTACATTTTTCCTCAAGGTTTCTTTCTTCTCAAGCAAACATAAAAATAACCACAATGCTCAGAAGAGGGCATAAATGTTCGTAAGATGAATTTCAAAGTGCCCAACGTACAGTCCAGTGCAAAATTTAACAAAATTTCCCCTAGAATGTGTTACTTGCTCACTAAAAATAATTTCATTTTATGTGCATTTGCACAATATTTTTTAATTTGGTTTAGAAATCTGCAAAACTAATGTGGTTAGAAAAAGCACAACTATCTAATTTTATTTTGTTTTAACCATTTGTTTGGTTTCTTTTTAAACCTTTTTAATTATTTTAAATTTTTATTTTTAAGTTTGTCTGTCTGACAAGCAACAGCATTTCTCAAAAGTCTTACGAACGAGACTGAAGGACCAGCAGTACATTTTCTTTTTTTCACTTCAGTTCACTTACTTATCAGTGTTGAGCCCAAAACTTTTACCTGAGCTCTCAGAGACTCTGGTAGCCATTATTTTGGCATTTACTCAGATAGTCAATGTTTGCTGATGCCCAGGCACTGTTGGCGGGAGCTGCAGGGGTCTCTGTGAGCAGCAGCCAGGGCTGCCCTGTACCAGACAAAACCATGGATGGTTTCAGCTGGCTTCAACCAACACGAGGGAGAATAAGGCTCAGTCCAGCAGCCAAGGTGATGGTATCTCAGGTAACGTTTTTAAGAAAGAGAAAAAAAAAGTCGGATAGACAGCAGAAGAGAGGACAAAAAAAAAATAAAAAGGGAAAACAGTGGAGAAAGGACCAAGGTCAGAAGAAGAGAAGATGGTGCTCCACAGGGGAGGAGATACCTACACTGGGGCTTATGGACCACTCCATGCCGGAGCAGATGAATAGTCCTGAATGCACTGCAGCCTGCGAAAAGCTTATGCTGGAACAGAGGATGAGAGTGAAAGGAGCATACAAAAAAACCCGCTATGTACTAACCATACCAACCCCAAAACAAACAGACACTGTGCCAAGAGTTGCCTCACTAAAGGGACTGAATGCAGCCTCTGGAGTTAGCCAAGCAGTGGGGAGGAAAAGAGTAGGGAGTGATAGAGCAAATACGGTCACAGGCCCTGATTCTCACGAAAGACTTTTTCACCACAGCATTTCCTGGAAAGAAATATAAGCAATCCCAAAGATTTCTGGAGGATTTTAAAGACAATTGTTTGACGCTGCTGATTAACAAGTTGATTAAATGAATAAGAAAAAAAATGTTGGGGATATTAAGGTTCATGACAGATTCAACTGCAGCAATCAAAAAATGGTGCTGTTTTAGCTACTCAGAGAAGTCAGTTAAATAAAAAATAGAAACTTGGACTTGCAAACTTGGACTTGAAGAAAACATGTTCCAATTTGTGAATGAATGAATTAATTAATTAATTAATTAATTAATCTGGTTATATTTCCTATGGGAAGCTGACCTGAAGAGTAAAGAAGTCAAGGAGAGATGCTGGACAAATTTCTTCAGGCGCAAGAATGGTCCAAATCACTATTCAGAAGCTCAGACTGGTGCAACATGACTCCAAGTTGGTTGAATAGTGAGCACCTGACTCAGCTCAAATAAAAAAATTAATAAAAAAATAGTATACAAGAAGTGTAAATGAAGACAGGCTATCCAGAAGGAATACTGAAACGTTGCCTGAGTATGAGAGATAGCAGTAGGGAAAGCAAAGCTCAAGTAGAATTGAAAGTAATCATGGAAGCAAGAAGAGTTCTTTCCTCTATAGCAGCAACAAAAAAAGAACTAGGAAAAGCTGTGCCCTGCTATGAATTAATCATATTTAGTTGAAAGAAGAGTTTGAAACTCCTTTTTGCTTGTTAGATCTGCACTTAAACATTTAAAAATATAAACACAAAGACAATATTCTATAAATTCAAATATTCATCATTTCTGAGGAGTCTGGGGATAGACTAATGGTTTATGATATGACTTACAGGATTGGAAACAATCCTGTAAGTCAGGATTGTTTCCAATTCAGAGGGTGATTTATGTTTTTAAGTTTGTTGATATACTGCCTTGTCTGCAATTCTGTTAATTTATACTTCTGCTACCTGTAAATATTGATCAAATATATGAAACCTAAAGCTATTAGTCACATTGAAGCATTTTAAAAAACTAAATTAAAAAATCTCTTGATACATTTATTTTGAGAATTTGATTTTGAAAGTATCTTGAGATAAATTTTATAATTCTATTTCCTTCAACCTCACAAATTAGGTCTTTTACCCTCAAATTTTGTTTCTTTAGACTCTAAATTTTAAAATACTTTCTAAAAAGAATCCCTGTCATTAAAAAACTAGTTTTAGAGCCAGCAATCATTATAATAATGGATGTAAATTGGACTGGTCTTTCTTGAACTATTTCTCAAATAACACATACTCTTTTCAAAAAAAAGGACTGAAGCATTTCAGTCTCCCACTTTATATTGTGAAATAATTTCCAGCTCAAATTTCATTAATTTTCTGTGCTCATGAACAAAGTCTATTCTGTATTGCTTTTTCTTAGTTTGTTCTCTCTTTCCCTCATTTTTTTCCTGCCTGCAATACATCTATTGTTTTAGGCTTGTTCTGACATTCAGCTTTATCTAGCAACAAGAATAACGTCTCCAGAGGTAGATTCTCTGCATCTTTCCTAAGGCCTCTTTTTATTTGAAATGTAGGAGTCAAGAATGTCTTCCAAGAACACAATATGCTATTTCTCGTCATCCCACAATTCATCATGCTGTTTCTCTTCATCCCCAATTGATTTGCGGAATTTTCTCAGACTACTGTCGATATAGTCTTGAAAGGTCTTCATAGGGAAAGTTTTTATCTTGAAACTGCAAGGTGCTGTTTTGTTGTCTTCTAAAGTGTGTTTCTACCTCCTGTAATAATAGCTGTAATCTGAGTGCTACCAAAAGATGCTTAAGACTTCATTCTTTATACTTTATTTCTCCACTTCAGGGTGTCTTCTGATGTGTGCTTCTCCTTTGGTTTGACATTTCCTCTCTCTTTTTACTGACAGGAGGCTATTTCACAAATAATCTCATAAAGGGAAAATAGGTAGCTACAGCTGGATAAGTGTAAACAAGCAATTTTGTACTACTCTAAAGTCCTTTTACTGGTGAAAAACCGATAAATAGATCCAAAAGAAAGCAATCTGTCCTATGCAGAGGACAAGTGTTATAACCAGATGAGAAAGACAGCCAGAATAATGAGGTAAAATAGACTAAAATAAGTTTAAAGCTTTAAGTATGGTAACATTGCATATTAGTCTCCAATATTAACTGGCTCTTAAAAGACAGAGCTGCTGTAATGAACTAATATAGAATTAACACACACACTGCAAAATGCTTTGGTGCCTTTTTCAATGCCATTTCTTACAATCTAGGATATTCCACCGACATGAAGAGACAACTACAAGGTTTGTGAAATTAAATTGTGGGAATGCGGCCCTAACAATTTTATGGTGCCATCTGTTTAGATGAAATGGAATGAAAAAATAAAATCCAAATCTTTTGGTAGGGGAAGGGAACATCTCTCCTAGAACAAATCTTCCAAGTTTTTGAAGTTTGAACTTCACTTTTTTTTCAGCATTGTTGCAATAGAAAATATGTATAAATATATATATAAGTGTGCATACCAACACACACACACACACATAAAAGCATATATAAGTTAGGAATTTAGAGATCATCATGAGAGAGTTCAAATTATGGGTAAATAGGCATGATCTTTATGTTCGCCTTCAGTATCTAATCACAACCTTACAAATATCTTGAACCTGTATGAAGAATCTCTTATTTTATCTGTTGCCCAGACTTTACCCCTATTTGCCTCTTCCCTACAAAATGTTCCTGCAAGAAAAATGACAGTATTTCTTTTTTTTTCAATCCTTGACCCTTTCTTTAAATCTTTGCCTTTTCAGCTGAATTCTTCAGCTGAATTCTTTCACTTGCTTGCCTATAAATTATTTCTGTTTTTACAGAAGGTGCCTGGGAAAGCTGGCTTCAACCTGCTTTGTCAAACAGGTCTTCAATCCTGTTCCAGCAGTCTCTAAAGTTCATGCCTCACAACTAAGACTGGGTTTATTTCAGTTTAATAATGGGAGTTTTCACCATTCTGACTCTTATCCTTCCTAGAAAATGCCCATAGCTTATACTTCTTTTATTATAATCATAATACCAAAGAAAAGTAATAATGAGAGATAAGGAGGGGTGATACTGTGAAATAGAGGTATGATGAAGTCTTCTACATTATGACAAAATAATTTTATTTTACCTGATAGATTTTTTTTGATAGAACTGAAACATCTAACTGAAGACATAACCTTGGAAACGAGTTTGAATGCTTCCAGCTATAAATGCAGAACCATTACATCACAGTGCTGCTTCAGTGAACAATATGACCAAAGCATTAAAAGAAACCAGCTAATTTAACCTAATTTTCTAGTAATTACTGTAGAAAGTACGTAACCACAGACCATATTAAAGAAAAAGAAGCCCTAAAAACGAAAAAAAAAAACCCTTTGCAAAATAAATAATTTATAATGGTATAATCAAATTTATATGCAAATAGAATATGGACAATACAAATGCAGAGTGCTCATTTACAACCCAGTCCATTGTTACAGCCCTGCACACAAACGAGTGAAGTAAACCATGGCATGGTAAGTGTAAGGAAATGAAGACCTGTACCATACGTCTGATGAAATAAATGAAAGTTTTGATCAGATTAACAACTCTTGCTTTGGGTGGCACTGGAAATTGTGATATTCAGATAACTTCTGCTGCCACTCTTACTACTTTGGCAATATGGGATAACAGATAGTTTTGTCATATATGATGTCTTATTTTCACAGTGTTTCAGAAAGGGAAACTATTTTATGCATCTTACATATGCATCTGCGTTGACAAGATGTATACATCTTTAAGATCCACTAAAACAGAGCTTTAAATTTAATAGATACACACCTACCCCTCTATTTATTAAGGGTAATCTTAAGAATGCTCTTAAGGATGGCTTTACATAGGTTGTGTTCTCTTCCTATGTGGTTTCTAACATCTAATTGGAATAAATATAGAACCATATCAAAACACATTCTTTTTCTGTGATTGCATCAGTTCAAGGGGACATCACGTAATTGCTTTTTTTCTTTTATTTTATTTATTTTATTTAATTTAACTTTTATTAGTTGGTTTGACCTTTGAATGGTAAGACAAAAGAACAGGCTAGCTAACAGGAAATATAGCTATAATCTTTGGGCTACAAAAGGACTTTGAACCAAAAATTTTACTCATTTTGCCTACCTATATTTTGAAAAATTATTAAACATAAGTTATCACATTGAATCCTGTCCCCTTTGCATTCAATTAATAAAAAGTATGAGCATGTTATTGAGTCAAAAATATGAATCTCTCAAACTTTGAATGCAACCACTCAGATTTTGCCTTACAACAGGATTTGTATTCTGAAATAGTAGACAATACAGACTGCACAAAAATAGACCCTAATTTCTGCAAGTGATTGAACATGACGATGTAAGAATTAATTTTTATGTGTTGGTTCAGTACAAAATATATCTAACCTTGAAAAACAGCTCAGGCAAAGTAGTCCACATTCTGGGTAGAGAAAGTGACATAGAGAGGACCCATGCCTGCCTCCCCAATATTTAAAGTGCTCACCAGAAGGTATAGAATTTCTTTGCTCTTTGTAGTTTCAAGAGAAATGTGTTAGTGGCAATTTATTGAGTGTCTGAGTTCACTTTCACTAGAACATACCCTTTTCTTGCCAGAACTTACTTTCATCTCGGAAGATGCTTTTCGGATCAATGTGAAATACAAGAAAAAAAGCAAACGATTGAGGTTTTCCTATTTTTTTCTAACTTCTATTGTCATTTGCATACAAAAGTTCAAAATCAGCTAAAGTCATATATAGCCCACATCAGTTTATGAATCTCAATAGTATATGCTGTGACACTATTGTTTTGGCAGGATCCATTGAAGGAAGAGGACATGTTCACCGCTCTGGTTTTGTCTTATTTTCTGAGCAAGTGACTGAGGAACACTGACCCTACAGAGACCTAGAAGTCATCCTCAGATTCCTCCTAGAGATTCTATATAAATACTTATTTTTATAGGAGTTAAAAATTATATCTCCCGGAAGCTCTCACGGAGGTCTACATAGAATGTCAATATATTTGTATCTATAAATCAGTAACACAAAGATGGTGGGGATTCACTTGAATACTCACTAAGCCGTATATACATTGTGCTAGAAGTCACAATGTTTGCGCTAGGGTAAAAAACCAAAACAGAACAGAAAAAAACAACCAAAACCAAAACCAAAACACAAAACAAAATAGAAAAGACCAAGGGGGAATTTTAACAGAAGAGCTTAACAAGTAGTCAAGATAGTCCAAAGTCTGTCATTGAGCAGAAAATCATTAGCTATTGCTACAGTTTTGAAGACATGGATTGCAGCCCAGATATTTAGCTTCCTGCAAGTAATAAAAAAAGACATTAGGCTAGCAGTTTAGTTTTTTAATAAAGCTAACTTTGGTCCACGGAATTTTAATACTATTACAGTGTAGGGCACTTGAAAGTTAAGCATGTTTCCATCTCTTTTGTTACGGTAGCGTGCTTAAAGTGGGCATAAGTTGTATTAGGTTTATTTGCATTTGCAGAATGTTTTGCTCTACAAGGCTGAACGAGCACTTCATCTGGGTCTACAGTGAAGAAAGAGTGGTGAGATCACTATGCTGACTGTGCCTGAAGTTCAAGACTAAAGCTGTTTGCATTCAGTGGGTTTTTTTAATTGAGAAAGCACATAATAATAATTTACAGAATTGCACCCAAGCGCAAATAAACATGCTAGGGATTAGAGAAGTTCCCAGTGCTACCCTAGGCCAATCTGGAGTGACTGGGTCTAGAACAATGCAGGCAGTTAGGAAATATGCTCTGGTACAATGTGGAATTGAAGTGTTTGTGAGCTGAATCTGACACGTATGGTTAAAGAAGCTCACACAGACTTGATATGAAAAAAGGTGTAGAAGGTTAAGATCTGTAGAGGGGCTTGTAGTTTCTCATAGTACTTCAGAGAAAAATCCATTAAAAATTACTTCAGAGTTTTAGACGTGTTTAAGGGTACTTGTCAAACACAGGACACAGCATAAGCTTCACAATGCTTAAAGCTGTTTTTAGCAACAAATAGGTATCAAAACTAATTCAGTTTTCCAAATGCACAGAAATGGAGAAAAAGGGCACTTCGAGCGTAAAGGGGTAGCAAACACAGAAAAGTGACCTCATAGAATATGTGTTCCTTTTGCTATTTTCTTCTCCATTACGGAATTGGAGACTTTGAAAGACTGGGATGAATTCTCTGTGCTGCAAAAAATAATTCCCTACTCAGCCAAGCTGGCAGTGTCAGGGTTTGCATCACTGTAGAAATGAACTCAATACCTTACCTTTATGAAGTTAAATGTAATCCTACTGAGATAGCAGATTTGCATATAAACACTTCGTTTACATGTTTGCAATTACTTGAGCATCCTGATCACTGTTTCAAGAAATATTGACAGTGATGATGACAATGATGATGATGATGATGATGACAAAGTAGGAACTGTCCTTTGAAAAACTTACTAGTCATCTATGTTGCAACTGGTCTTGATAGTGCCCTTTTATTTGTTTGTCCCACCTGTATTTCACATAAATATTTGCTTTTCATTGTGAAAGGCCTTCTTACAGATAATATTTCTAAGATTTAAATTTACATATTTTCTGGTGTGTGTTTCTTCTGCTGTCTTGTACTTGCATAATATAGCTTTGCCCTCAGAAGACAGCCACATGAAAATTTACATTATATAAATTATATAATATGTTTTTAAACTTATATTATACTTCCTTCTTTCTTAACAATTTTCTGTCAAACAGGATATGTCTTGAACTTCCAGTAAGCCTGGCAAAATAAAAGCTCAATATATAGGCCAGTTTAGTAATGATTTTTTAATCAATTACAGAAAGAGTGATAGATTGGAATTATTAGAATACTGGTGCTTCTGCTTACCTGAAGTAAAAGGGTTTGGTTTTCTTGTTTTTCTTTTTTTTCTTTTTAAGGACTTTTTAATTAATTCAGGTTTGGATTTTCTTCTTTGTTCTTATTGGGTGTGTCAGTCATTTTGAAGTATGTTTGTGATTATCTATTTTATCAGATCTGATAAAGCATACCACAGACTTTTTGTGTGAAGAATGCTACATGCATGAGAAATTCTGGCAGAAAAGAACAATTCCTCTCCTGTTTATAATAGATATTCTCGATAAATACCTTGGTTCAGCCACAACAAACCTCTTGAAAAACACAATAATATTTTCTGAAAATATGCTGTTTAGTTTGACTAATGTCATACCTGATACCCCCCAGGACACAGTTGGCCCTCCCGATTGCCAGGGCACTGTTGACTCTTATGCAACTTTCCGTCGACCATGACCCTCAGGTCCCTTTCCATGTTGTTGCTTTCCATCCTGTTGTTCCCTGGTTTATAGACCAGGGTTACCCCATCCCAGGTGCAGAATCCACCACTTTTCCTGGTTAAACTTCACATGGTCGGTGATTGCCCCTCTTCCTAATTTGTCGAGGTCTCTCTGCAGGACCTCTCAGCCCTCAAGGGAGCAAACATTTCTTCTAAATGAAAATGCTTTGATTTGGCCTAATAAATATATTCTTCCACTACCAGTTCTAGCAATAAAAACAGGAGTTTTAATCCCTCTCATCTTTATTTGGAAATGTTTAATACTTAGATGCCAATACTATGGCTCAGTTGATTAATAGCAATAAAGACAATCAGATGCATCAGATTTACAACTTTAAGTAACTATGTTTTGCCAATGCATTTTTGCTTTAAGCATTATTTCCCTTATTTTTTTTTTTTTTTCAGTTTAGACCTGAGAGGTAAAGTTTATGTTAAGAGTTTGCACTTTTTATATGAAACCAAATCAAGCAGTAATACTGTGTTTTCTATTGAATTTGTTTTCATCACTCTAAGCACAGGCAGGGCAGATTAGGGGAAAAAAAAAAGGAACAAACATGCCATTACTCACCTCTAACCATTTAGACAAATGTTATATGGCTCAAGCTACAATAAACGCATCCTAAAGTGGTAAAATCTCTAGACTGACCCCAAAAACCTAAGCTCTTCTACCACTGACACTGAAGTATTTAACCTTCTTTTCTTACTTCTCTTCAGCATCTTCTTCGAATAATGGTTGTTCCAGGAACATGATTGCAAAAACTCTCTGCACTTCTTGCTGCACACAAATTAGGATGTGAAAATCAATGGGTCTGTCCTCCAGGAGTTGCATTCTGGCCTTATGACCTCACATAGTTTCCAGCCAGCTACTCAGTCCACTGGCTTAACTTGTTATCTTAGCACACTCCACATTCACATCCTATTTTTTTCAGGTGCATTTCAGTCCTGCACTCACCTTTAACTGACTTTGCGGTTGTAATTTTCTACCTATTATTTAACTGCTTAACCCTTGATTTTCCACTAAGTTTAGGCATAAATTTGCTCCAAGAATTTATTCTCATATAAAGAGATATTGCACAAAGAGAAGCTTAACCTTATTTGTTGTGTGCCCTTTGAAGTGTCATTTTGTCCTAAGCTGTCAGTTTTCATGAACACAGTTAACTCTCAGTGAAGCATTTTATCTTCTGAAAACTTTGTATTCTAAACCAGAAGCCTGTAGCACGTATTAACGAATGGAATGAAGCTTGGAATATCCTGTTTGTTTTTTTTTTTTTTTTAATTTAGTATTTTTGTGTGAATTTATCCTTGGTAGAAGGAAAACGGAAACCCAACAAAAAGATTTGGAGATACAATGATGAATAAATCTGCACTGGAAGTTTCCTACACATGAATGAGAAATGTAGAAATAAAACTGTCCAGCCACAGATTCAATAGGTCATATAACCATTCTCAAACCACAAAACAACAGTATGCAAATTATTTTCAGAAAGTTCCAGAAAACAAATCCAGTCAACCAGCACAGAAACTTTATTTGAATCCAGTAAAATTTATTCCTTTGCTGCAGGCAGTTTCTATTCAGATGAATTGACTTATAATATGTAATAGAAGGAATATAAGCTTCAGGTCTCTGAAGGGCGACACAGTGGAACACAACAGCAGCAAAGATCACAGTACCTGGTTTCTGTTTGTGGTGGGAAGTGAAAGTGTGTCATTAGGAGTGGTACAAACCAATGTGAGCACAGGTAGTTACAGCCAAAGCAGCATGTGTTGGCATCAAAGCTCGGCAAAGGATGTCAGAATCCATTCAGAGACTTCAAACCCTTTTAACCCTCTCCCACACCTACTCTCCAACAAGTTTGAAGCTTGAAATGCATTCCTCTCTGTAATATTAGTATCAGAAGTGAAGGAAAATGATTCAGAAGAACACTGATCTGTCAGCCATTGATCACTCCTTATGATTTCAATAAAATGAAGCAACAAAAAATGGAAAGCATGAGAATTTGCGCACAAAATGTTCAAAAGCTCATAAAGCATCTCTCCACAGAGGTTACATTAAATGCTTTCTTGTTTACATTTACTATATGCCTTAGAGTGTTCTACTGAGTTTATACTTTCAAAGACTCTAAAACAAAATGCACAAAATATTGAAGAGAGAATAGGTAACTGTTACTTGTATAAAAGGTAGTTCAAATCTTTCATCTTCCTTCCTCACAGCATGCAGTGAAAACTGGCATCAAAATACAACTACTCCCAAAATAAATTGAGAACAAATATATACACATGACTGCAGTCTCATTAAAAGTTCTTAAAAGTATCTGTGTCTGCAGAGAGGAGCTGTCTTTTTCCTGAAGGCAAAATAGTTTCTGCATTTTTCTGACTTTGTCTCTGTCTTTCAACTTCATTTGTAAATCCATTCATCTGCAATATGAAAGGAAAAATATTTATCTTAATCTGGGTTAGAAAAAAGAAAAGATAAAGAAGACAGCTAAAACAGATGAAAAAGTAATTTTATAATTAGTTTTTCAAATAATTAGTGAGCAATTTCTACTTCAATAATTAAAATAAATCATTACTATTTAATTATTGATATACTAAATAAAAAACATTATACTATTGAACAGGTCTCTGCATCTGCAATGAAGAGCGACAGAGTGTAACCTCATGGTGGAAAAAGAAAGGCTGCTGCACCTGTTGCACCACACTTAAGGGCCATCCACTTGCGATTCAGAAGCCTACCATTCATTCGTTTGGCACCTCCAGATCTCTCATCTCCAAATCCTAAGGCTGCTGTACAGTGACATTGCCCTGGTGTCCTGAGTACTCCTACCCTCATGGCCCAGCACTGGCAGAGTGTGAATTGGTGTCATGCTGAATTTCTTACAGAAAATAATGGAAGCCCAGAGAAGCTGACTTGTCTGCAGTGTCCATTGCTATTCATGGCAGGCCATTGGGCAGAATGTTTCTATTGCTTTCTCTTCCCTTTGTCTGTGTTTTTATTTGAATTTTTGTTTGGGGTTTTTTTCTCAGTCTTGGGTACCTGAAATTGGTGAATTCCATTAGCTGTAGGCTGCACAAGGGAGTTTCTGCACCTGTGTGCCTCTCCCAGTTTTTTGCTCCATGGAATAAGTAACTGAGTTGTTTTGAGTTGGGTTGGGTTTTTTGATTTTTTTTTTTTGTGCAAAGAAAAATAGAGAATAGAATAAGAAAAGTGATAAATTAAAGTGATAAGAAGAAGTGGTAAGAAAATCTTCTCTACAAATTATTTTCAGTTAAAAGTGTTTTAAACCTGACTGCAGTCAGGAGTGAGAGGATGAGGAAAGAAATAAGGTTTTATTTGAAGATTAGTTTAGAAAGTAAGCATAAGAATTTATTTTTTCCTACAGTTCTGGTCTGAGTTGAAAATAGGCCTTTATATTTCATGTTAAGAAAAAAGTGGACATAAATTTTGTCTGAGTTTCTAGAAGAATTTTAACAGATTAAAAAAACCTAAACAAACACTGTCAAAACCTCTCAGTCCACATTTTAATCTTTCACAGAAGATTTGAGTCACTGTTTTAATCAGCAACTATATTAAAAATATATACTGTTTGTAAGAACACCTGTGGGGAATAAAACTGCAGCTAAAAGGAGAAAACATTTAATAATGGAAATAATTATCTCTTGAAAAAATGAAGAAGCCAATATGATGAACAGGTAAAAAGTCCACAGAGTAATACTGTGAGAAAGTAATCTCATATCACAATGTAACAATGATACTTTTTGATTCTAATAAAAATTAGTTTGAAAAATGCAATATAGAGATAGTAACTAATTAAAAATGTGGTCTACAGGCATGTCTTTTACCAATGAAGTAAAAAATTTGAGATGTTTTGAGATCTGAATCATAAAAGAAAAGCTGACTGGGAAATTATAGAACTAATCCGAGAACCTAGTAGTGTTCATAAATATTTAATTATAAGAAACAAAGATTTCAGCCTTATCTGCTACTGCCTAGTCAGTTTTGTATCTGGAGTAAAAAAAACCAAAAAAACAATAACTTTCAAAATAAAGATTCTTTTCCCTGTAAGGTAAATTAAGAAAGGTACAAATCCAACAATCCTTAAATAAAAATTCTAAATACAAGATTTCTTATAGTTATTCTCTGGAGCACATTCTAAACTTTTTTGCTATTTCATTCTGTACTTAGAGCACCTCTTCCAATGATCTCTTCAGAACTACTGTTCTGAGTTGACCCTGAGTCTGATGGACAGATCTCTTGACCAGTCACGCTTCTCAAAATTTCCATATTTAAGCCAGTGGAGACACAGGAAGTGTCCCTTTTTCTTCTGCTCAAACCTCCTGGTGGGGAGTTTGGGGGGGGAATTTGGCCGGGGCTCTTCGGAGCGGCCCTGGGCCTCCCCTCCCCTGGCCCCGGCCCCGGCAGAGTCCCCTCAGAGCCGTGGGCAGCAGCTGCTGCTGCAGAGCCGAGACCGTCTGAAGCGACTGCTGAGGAACCCCCCCACATGACCGTGAGGAGGCGGCGGGAGCTGACGGAGCTTTCCTACAACCAACTCAGCCTATACTGAACTGTAAAATAACATCAAGTGCAAGCAGCATAACAGGAGCGAGCTTTTCTCCATCGCAAGACCCGAGAAAAAGAGGATTGTTTCCTCATTGTGGCGTCCTCGGTGTTAGAGGGAAGGAGAAAAGTGAGTGAAGCTGAAAAGATGGCGGCGGGGAAGAGAGGGCGGAGACGTGCTTTTTAGCGCGCAGCTTAAATCTGCTTTTTACAGACCGTGGTATGGACTGTAATATCAAACTGTTTTCTCCTTCTTTAATCCATTTAAAATAAGGGGGGGATGAGAATTCAGTGTGCAGCCTGTGAGAGAGATAAAGGCTGTTAGCTGGTGCAGTTTGGGAAAAACCACGCGACGTAAAAGAGACCTCTATTTCCTCAAATTAACAGAGAGAGACTTTTAAGAATTGTGAATGCTGACCAAAATTCCATGTTTTGTCATTATTTGTGCTGGAGGAAGTAGGAGGGGGGGGTGTTGGAGGAAAAAGGGGTTTTTGTCTTAATCTCTTATTTTATTTTACTCTTAATTCTGTTAGTAATAAACTTTCTTTCATATTCTTTAGGTTTGAGCCTGCTTTGCCTGTCTTCAAACCTCTTATCTCACAGAAGGTAAGAAATGTGAACTAAACCACTACAACTACCAACCTTCATAATGTCTGGAGGTTTCAGCAACTGTGTAAAATAACTCTTCTAAGTTCTCCAGGAAGTAGTTTTGCTAATCCAGTACTTGGTAATTTATTCTGAGTCAATTCTCAAATATCTGTTAGTGTGATACTCCAGGTTTTAACATTGTAATTCTTTTAAGCATCAAGTAAAAACAAGCTGCAGAGATGTAACAGCCATTAGTTTTCCAATAACACATTTTGCTATGATTTTGTCCTTTTGACTTAAGAGATATAAATTAAATTTCTTTGGTTCTTTGTCTTCATTTGGGGTTTTTTATGCAACAGTTTTGTACAGCTTCAAGAAGAAAAATTTACTTTCAGTTCTGAATTGTTGGGACTGACTTTTTTGAAAAGAATGTTAACATCTTTAAGCAACTAGTCATTTGCGTTCTACTTGCCTGGGTACATTCCTTTAGCTTGCTAATAAACCACTCTTACTACAGTACTTGAAAGATAAACTATACAGAATTATGAAATCACACCTGGAAATCTGTGCCAAAATTCTGAAGTCAAATATACATTTATGGCAACCTTTATGAAAGCCAGATGGGATGGGGCTTTGACCAACCTTGTCTAGGGAAAAGTGTCACTGCCCACGACAGGAGGGTTGGAATTAAGTGATTTTAAAGCTCCTTTAAACCAAAATCTTTCTATAATTCTGTAATTCTATGATATATAATGACAATTCCTTCCCTGCTCAAATAGGCAAATAAAGCCTCAGTTTACAAGCATTTGTGCTCATGCCCCAAAATAACACGACCAGATGCACAGAAAACTATTCTGTTTCAAGCCCAGTTGTCATAACCAATAGGAGTTTAGTACAGCATAACATATACGAGTCACATATTTGCATGCATATTGCATGAAGCTATGCATAAGCAGTAAAAAGTGTTTCGGGGAGGTACATAAAGTTTTCTAGAGATAAAAAGTCAGATTGAGTTAGTTTACTTTCAGATACTGTAACTGGAAGAAGGTATCACATAGTGTTAACTCATTTTGAGACCAGATAAAAGTATGACTATGTCTGTCTGTAAAACTAAAATGTAAAAGAGACTAAAAGATCTTTTAACAATGAAGTTTATTATCCATGTTTGGAGTTACCTATCCTGAAATCATGTTTCCTCAGTTGCACTTCCATCCTAACTCCGAGGTCCATTCACTCAGAATGTGCTTGTCATAGATGACAAACAGGCACTTGTATTTTACTGATTTCAACGGTGTTTATAAATGGATCACCCACTAAAACAGCTACTGAACAATTTTTGAAGACACTATAAATCAAGGTGAAGAAATGGTGAAAAAAAATTCTGAGATATTTAGTCAGATCAAATCTACACCAATTTTTTCCCTGTTCTTCCACTTACTTCCCAGCTATCATATCAGATTTTGGTATGTTCCTTCTGAAGCTGCTATTTCAGCAATTTCCATTTATTTATTCAGACATCATTCTTAGACTGTGATTCTTGCAATGTCAAAAAATAAAATATTTCTATATGTTTTTCTCCACAGAGTTTAAAAGCAAACTGATTTTGAACAGTAAGGTATTAAAAAAATCCAGGTAAACCTCATTGGCTTTCCATTTCTGCAATCACAAAGGTAATTTCTTGAAAACGGCTCTCTCCATCTTTACTGTAAATCTCAAATCACACTGCAGCACTATTGTTTACATTTGGCATAGAGCAATTTGAAAGACTCATCTTTTTAAATGTCACATGGTGATAGGAAAGACCAGCAGAAGATTGATAGCCTTAGGAACCAATTTCAAAACGAAATCCATCTGCTCTGTATCCCTTCCTTTCTTCGTTTAAGTGTTAGCAGCACAGTTGCATTCTTGGCAAATTTGCATATCTCTAATTGTTCTTTGTTTCCAAGAATAAAAAAATCGTAAAACAAGTTATAGATTTTGTCCACATTCAGCGTGAGCAATAAAGCTTAGAAATCTGAGAGATTTGACTGCCTTCATTTCTTGTTTCTTATATTTTATAAATAGAAAATTAAAGAATATGAAGAAAGAGAAAAGGTACTATTTTCAAGTAAAGAAAGCCAGAAATAAGTGCATGCAAATGGCTGTGGTTCTACATGGTTGATTGAAGGAAAAATACGAAAAGGAAAACAATTCAGCCTAATTTTTTCATCCACTATCAAATGGAGTACATCTGCTGAAACCACATACATAATATCAGTGCAGATTAAAACCCAAAAACTGTAACTAGTAACTGTTTTCAGAATAAATTCCAGACTGGAATAGTTTTAAAGAAGAATTTGAAACAGAAAATGAAGATTAGACTAGCACTATCCTATAATTTGGGGTTTTATACTCTGGGTAATCACTGAACATTTAATAAAACATCAGCATTCCTACATGCTGTGCAGTCCAATTTTACATCTGTCAAATCCCTGCATGTATTCATGAACTCTTTAAGATTAGTGAGCTATGAAAATGCAAATTTTGGAAGCAATATATTCTGGAGGGCAGAAGGAGAACTGGCAAAACATGTTTTGGAAATGACTTCAGTATTAGAAGCCCAAGACCTATTACCACCAGTGTGGTGGGAAAAAAATCAAACCAAACCAAAACTGGAGCTAAAATAGAAGAAAAAATAAAAGGCATAAAAATCGAGGTACAAAAATTGTGTAAAGGGTTAGACCAAGTTCCCCTTGAACTCAAGATTAAAAGACTAAATGGAACTCGGATTTCAGGGATAGATTGAAAGCGTGTTTCCAGCATCTCTCACTATGCAATTACTACATTTTATTATTTTTTAAAATTCTATTTGCATATAATAGCCAATGGAAGTAGCAGAACTTAAGGTGATATGCATTTTCATGCACTGTGTGTCTTATGCCTGCCAATTTTCTTTTGTTCATATTTATAAGTAGAATAAATTAAAAGCACAAAACAAAACATAACCCACCAAAACCCTCAGGTATGTCCAGCACAGACTGAGAAAAATACTCTATGATGCTTGTTCAGTTTAGAATTCAAGATGTTTTGAGGCAGTGAAGTCTCGGTACCAGGGCAGGAATGGCAATGGTGACTGGGGTCAGCTGAATGCCCAGCAATCACCAGGTAAATCCATAGGAGACCTGAAGCCAAGCTGGGAATTCAAATCATCACGGCAGTGCTGAGATCTGCAAGAAATAAGACCCAAACACAGCGCACTCCTGATGTAACTCGGGCAAGGACTGAGCCTAAATGCAATGTGTAAATCAATAGGCAGAATTTGCACATACAGGGGCCCAGGTGAATCATTTGACAGCTCTCTGGCAGTATATGACTTCCTACTTCTCACTTCTCTTTCCGGAAATTTTTCTGTATTTATAGATGTCTGGTCCAAGGTCACACAACTACACTACATTATAGATGCCTTTCAACACAAGCTGCTCAACCTTGGGGAAAAGGTTGCAAAGAATTATGGAAAAACACAGTTATAGGCTGGTCAGGTCAGCTAAACCGTCTTGATACAGTCAGGACTCTGATAGAAAAAAATCTTTATTATCTAAAAGCCAGAAGTCTGTGTATTTTTTCTCATGATTGCTTCAAGCAGATCCTTAGGCAAATATGAGAGAAAAATCTACTGATGTTTTTATTTAATGAGTTACTTCAGAAAATTTTACCCTCAAAAAACTAATTCAAATTTGATTCTAGGATTCCTCACTTAGCTAGTTTCTCTACAGTTGTCATTATTTTGGTAGCAGAAGAATCAGCACCAGTATATTTCTCCGGGAAGAGGATTTTTTCATACCTTTCATCTGATTCACAGGTTACCTCATAATTCCCATCTTGATCTCTATGTCTCTTCATCTCTGTGGTGCCTGCATCATTATCAAGGCTCAGAGGTAAACTCTCTTCTTTCTTGAGTCTGTCATTCACCAATACTCAATGTGCTTACTTAGAAAATTTAACTCCTGGGTTATTGAGGCAATCTCACTTAGTGTTCAGCAGAAGTCTTGTGGAGAAGTCCTATTTAGCTTTAGGATTTCCACAGAAAATTTTATGCATGTCTTGTCTAAAATCAGGATTAGTCACATATTTGTTTTCTACACTAAAATACTGTCAATGCAAAAGTTTGCTTAGTGTCAGTGATCAAAATTGTTCAATACACAGGAAACATGCACAAGTTTGTACTTTAATGTGACCTATCAATCACTGTGAACAGAATATCTTGAACAATAAACTATGCAAATTGCATGACAATAAGTAACAGATTCAAAGACTAGTGCTGTTTGCATATGTATAACTTGTGTTTGAAAACAAATGATAGATTTCTGAAAGATTTCCAGTGCAGTTACAAGCAGCTGAGCTCCGCATGTATCTGAAAGCTAAGGAAAGTCATTATCTGTGTAGAGTGTCCAGAGATTAAAGATGGCTGTAAGACTCATGCCCCTGAAGAAATCAAGCCAAGTTGGACTAATAGTAAAGCTGCTTGCTGTATTGCATAGCCCTAGAGAGTTACATAATTTTACTCTGTAACTATTAGCAATAATTCACTGAAAAACATTTTCAGTGAAGCTGTTTATGTGCTCTGCTCCAGAACTTTGAGAAGTCCTTGACCAACAAGCCTGTAACTGTAAATAAAAGGAGCTATAACCCTTCTCTAGAATTCCCTCTGAGAGAAAATATAAGATTCAAAACATTGTAGAATACATATACCATTAATTTTAAAAAGAAAAGTGTTAATTTGAAAAGAAGCATGGAAATGTTGAATTTATATTCACCTCTAAGTATATGACTTTGTTTCTGTTATGAAAACATCCAGGAAAAAAAAGTATGTCCCAGAAAAGTAACTTTTTCATGCCTGGCTTTAATAAAGCATTTGAAGCCATGGTACAGGTATTTAAAAGATGAAAACACCATGAAGAAGGCAGGGTACCCCTGCCTTCAGTGTTTAGGTCTCAGTGAAACACATAGATCATTTATCAACCACTACATGCCTATCCCCTTTCTAGAAGGACTCTCTTGTTGCTGTAAATAGATGCAGCAAATACATCTACATGATTATCTTTTTTTTTTTCCAACTCATCTATTTCATTTAACCGTGACTGAAATGTTCTGGGGGCAATAAATCTGATTTCTCAGTATTCTCTCTGAAAGGACAAATTCTGTGAAATGGCCATTTACAGTGCTCTGTAGTCCTATCAAAGAGTTCTTCAAGCAGTCAACTTTCCAAAGGGTATACACATAGACAAATATTTACCCTACATCTATAATATCCCCTGTCTTGCAATAGCATGAGACACACACACTGCATGTAAGGAGATGGGGAAAGAAAAAAAAAGAAAGAAAAATTATCTGTTTTGCTGTTTAAAGAATAGTCACAAAAATGTATGAATAAAATGTAACTGAATAAATGAAGTCTGAATGATTAAAATGCCTACTGACCATGGGTAATTAATATTTTTTCAATGTACTAGTAACACCAATTAAATGAGCCATATGCTAAAAGAAGCCATCTGTGTTAGTAAATACTCCAATATAAGATGTTAAGTATAATTAGAAAATTTATCCTGTCCCTTTTATTAGCAAAGGAAATTTGGGGAAGTAAATGATGGTATTAGGAAATTTAAAAGTCAAATATTGGAAATATAGCTGGTAGACTAACGAGGGAAAGAAAAAACTACTTTGCTGTCTACAGCTGTTGAAGAATCAGAAGATTTGTTATGCAGAGGGGTTTAATCTGCTGGGGCTTACATCTCCTAAATTTTACTTCGAGATTCAGATGTGAACAGAAATCTCAGAATAAAATTAATTCAAGACCGGTGAGTTGAATGCATGAATTTTTGCATAGGTAAAACTGTTTAAAATTTAGAAATCACAAAGCATTTCTGCACTGTGCAATAGTTATGTGAAAGTATACAAAGAGTGACCTTAGCGTTGTGTTGGATCTCAATGTACCCCCAAGACAAGAAAGACGGATCCACACTGGGACAAATTCAGGAGAAGGCTGCTGGGATGCTTGAGACAATAGCACTTGCTGTGTTAGGAAAGCCTGAGGGAGCACGACTTGGTTAGCCTGGAGAAGGGACAAATTTTGGGGGAACCTAGCAGCAGGAAGGCCTCTCATCAAAAGGACAGTGTGTAGTTGGAGGATGAGAGATAATGGGATTAAGTAGGCACACGACAGACTTGGATCTGAAAGCTTTTTCCATCCAAGGAGTGCCTAGTGGTGGAAGATGATGCCTTGAGAAGTTATGCTGTCTTTGTCCTTGGAGGTTTTCATCACCTGACTGGACAAAGCCCTGAACAACCTGATTTGAACTCACAATTGCCCCTGCCTAGACAAGCGTTAGAAAAGTTCTGAGGTTCCTTACCAACTAAATTATTCTACAGTCCTATGACTTCAAAGCACTACAGTTGCTCAGCAAATTTCTGTGAAAACTGAAAGATTTTAAATGTCTTTTGTCAGTGCCTGACTCGGGTGGAGAACGATGCAATCTTTGGCAGGTAAACCAGTAGCCTGGACAGGAGCAGACTGTATGCATACTTTTATTTCACCTTTTCAGGTCACTACATTAGGAAAAACTGAATTGAAAAAAATGAATCATGCCTGCTTCTTTCCAAAAGCCTTACGGAAACCTGGGAGATCTAGTTTGGATATATTTACATTTAAACAACATGTCGGTAAGTCCCCTCCCTAGAAAACATGTTAATATTCCAAGGAAAATTGATGGACTTACAGAGGCCTCAAATATAAATACACTGCTATATATTTAATGCAGGTATATGGCCAGAGAGAGAACAGATAGTATCACTGATGGATTTATTCTGTCAAATGTGTGCCTGTTGTCATCAAATCTCTTAGTACTACAAGACATTTTCTTCATGCTGATAGCATCGCTTCTCAATATAACCCTGATAATTCAATCAGTTCAAGAACACTAATCCAAAAGAAACTCAACATTGTCAGTTGTGACATTCATGGAATGACTTCTCTGCCAGAACCTAGCTTTAATTTTGTGCTCAGAAGAGACTCTTCCCAAAAAATGAAACTGCTGTCAAGTTTCTAGGAGCTGAGTACATGATGATATTTTCTGAAAGTTTCTTAAAAAAACCCTAAACTGACAACAAATGAAGTTATTTAGTAAATGAAATGACAAAAAGCAAATATAAAAAAAATCCCAGTATATTTTTGTAGTATGGGCAACTGAATGCTGCAGTAAAAAGCTGAATTTTATCCATATTTCTACCATATTACACTCATGTAATTTCTTATCCTCAAAATCATTTCATGTACAAAAGTGGAACACACTTGATTAGAGAAGGCAAAACCTTATTATTGATTAAAATTTTAGTAGTTGAATTGTTCAAATTATTAGTTCATTAATAACAAAGTTAAAATTCTTCTATAGAAGAATACCTTCATGCTGTCTACCACGTTCCTGGTGTTATGTTTAAATTTCCAGTTTTCCTCCAACTCATAAGGCTGTTGATTATTGTCGGAGGGATAAAGTCAGTCATTAGAATCCTGTAGTCTTTGACAGGCAGTGCTCATGATAGGAACTTCTGCTGCCTCTACATTGGAGAGGGATATTTGTTTCTTTCTCCTCAGTTTTGAGACTACAGGGGTTTATTTTAATGTTATCTGAAAAGACTACACACCGTTTCATAGTTTCCAAATAATTTTATTTTTTTTTATCCTCTCATTTCTGAAACTGGTTTTACCCAAGCAACACCAGGTTGCACTTCTTATGCCTGAGACCTCTGATACCTTCCCTGTATTTCCATTCCTCCATGCCACATTTTATTCTGGAGTCATAGGCAACTCACCTGATAGAAAATAACTACTTTTTTTTCATAAACTAAAATGAAACTAGCACAAATTTAGAAAATACTTACCTGACTGCTAGAAAATTGTAATTACAGCTAAACAAGCTCAAACCAGCTCATGACAGGGTACATCAAGACAATCCTGCCCCTATACTGTCAATTGAGTGCAATGTGTCCTTCTACTATGGACTATCTGCCCACTAATTCTAAGCGCACAGTCAATCCTGTTGTGCTAGGAGGAAGCCATAAGATGGGTAGAGGCTGTTTTCCAAACAAGAAAATAAATACGTGATTTTCAACAGTATTTATAACCATAACCAAGATTAAATATTCCTCTCCTCTTCAACCAAAAAGTAGACACCTAAAATCAGATATTTTGGGATGTTAGTCATCTAAAGTTGAGCACACATTATTGACAGTAGATGCTTTCTACTGGGTTCAAGTGGGATTAAATTAATTTTCGCTATAGAAGCCGATATGGGGGTGTGTTTTGGATGTGTGACTAAAACAGAGTTCATGCACCAGTGTAACAACTGTGGCTGAGCAGTGCTCACATAACATGAAGGTCTTCTTTTCCTCCATCCTGCCCACAGTGTGTGGGCTGGTGACACACAGGGAGTTAGGAGGGAACACAGCTGTGACAGCAGATCC
This sequence comes from Falcunculus frontatus, assembly GCA_013398115.1. Taxonomy (NCBI): domain Eukaryota; kingdom Metazoa; phylum Chordata; class Aves; order Passeriformes; genus Falcunculus; species Falcunculus frontatus. The sequence continues at coordinate 249,632 of VZRV01003483.1, forward strand.
CAACTAACCAAAGAGATGTTCCATACCACCCAACAGCATGCTGAGCAGTAAAACTGGGTGTGCAATGGGTGTTGTGATCCAAGGTATATGTTGCTGGGAGACTGGCTGGGCATCAGTCTGTTGGTGGGAGGTGGTGAGGTTTTGTTTAATCTTTTAATCACTTGATGTTTTTTCTATTTTTCCCTTCTCAACAAGAAGTTATTCTCATTTTTGACCTGATTCTGTCCCCCATTCTGCTGAGGGTGGTGGACTGAACAACTGAGCAGTAAGTTAGCTTCCATACAGGGACAACTCAGCATTGAATATTTTGGTTTGTTTTTTTAATACAGTTTTGTGTGTGAGAGGCAGTGTGTGTTTCTGTGTGATTTTACATAATTACATAACTATAAATCACCAAACATTATTGCTGCTAAATTTCAGGGCTTGACATTACTATGTTATCCAATTTAATAAGTGACTCAATTTAATAGGTCTCCGCAATGTATTGTCTGAAGAGAAAAAAATGGTGATTTCACTTCCTCATCCTTGCTCATTGGTTTGCTTACTAAAAAATTCCATTTTATTTACATTAAGTAGACTTAATCAAACTGAAAACTAATCTTGTGAGTAATTCCATTGCAGTGTCTTTTAGTTGGGACTATATTTACACACGATCATACTAATTTCCTCTGCAATGTGTAATAGATGTACACCAGCATAATCTAGCTCAACCAAAGGACTACAAATGCATTCATCTCCTAAGACTCTCCTCAACGGGAGTTTTCCATTTTGCCACTGTTAAGCTCCACTTACTACAATTATTAGAAAGATACTTCTGCCCAAACTAAGGTGCAAACAAGACCATATACCAAAGTCAATAGTACGGAGTTTTATTTAACACTATGTGTGAGGTAGAGAGAGATGGAAAGAAATTGGAAAGAGAAGGAAAAAGAGTAGAAAGATATACAGTTACCACCCATTGGATTCCATGGCAAGACTTGGTTTTTGCAATTTCATTGTCTGTCAATCAAAATAATGGTTACTGTCTTGTTCTGTTAAAGATGGAAGACCACAAAAATCTCAGCTCCATGCTTTATATGCTCTCAGTTTCAGGTGAGGAATGGTCAGGTAACTCCTGTGGGGCAAGGAGTTTCACACTGAATGATGCAGTGATGGGAATGCCACAGCTGCCTCTCATTCCAGCACAGCTGAGTCAACTCTGGCCCATCAGAAGGGGTGAATGCCTTCAGACCACCTGTGAATGTCCCAGTGCTTCTCTGGAGCAGAGTTTTCACAGCTGAGACATCATGTAAGGGAGGACATTGGCAGAATAAAAAAAACTATCCTAGAATTTGCCTCTTATCAGCCTCATCCCTTATCTTGTTCAACACCCAGCTTTCCCTTCCTGTGATGGGTGTGCTCACCCTCTGCACCTAGGCACTTAAGTGCATTGTTTGAGTCATTAATCAGGCCAGTCTCTCACAGCCATGTAAAATTACTTTTCCTGTCATGCAAAATAAAATTGTGGCATATATAACACTACTATTCTAAAGAAAAGGAAATCAGCAGAGTTCAGAATTTCCCCTTCAGGAAAACAAAACAGTCAAACTGATCTCACTCTTTCCATACTGTGGAGCACACTGACAGGTTTAAGCAACTCCATTCTGAACACAAATTACATTTCCACTTTATAAAATTATCTAATGGTAGAAATAGCATATGAAGAATATTTAAGAGGCCTGTGATATACTTGCATTAGGATTCAAAATAAGCAATATCATCAGGATTTGCTGAGAAATTAGCCTTGATAATGCTTAGATTAGACAAAGGAAATATTTTTATTGATTTATTTGCTACTTTATGTTCTTGAAAGAGAGAGATATTAGAAGTTAAGATGTATGGCTCAGTCTGTAAGTCTCAAGAATAAAGTTTTTCAATATAATAGATAGGAAAATGATAAGATTTCTTCTGAGATTGATGTAAAGAGGGGAAAAATTTAGATATAATTAATTTTAGAAATGTGGCTAATTTATTTATTTCTTGACCAAACTTTTATTACAAAATATTTGCTACTCTTGAGGTCCAGTGAAAATAGGAAGTATCCCATAGATGCAAAAAGAAGGAACATCATATCATTACAGATTCTTTTCTGCATTTGTGACCATTTCCTTTTGGCAGCTGTTATCACTTTTCTGTTTTGTGACACTGAAAAGTATCATTACCTACAATTTTTTCTCTCACTCTTGTAGTGTAGATTGCTTTGGTAAAACTTGTAATTAACCTTATTATGTTTCTATGTTGTGATTTTTTAATTTTATTTTTTTATAAGATAGATGGAGAGACTTTTTACCAAGGTCTGTAGTGACAGCACAATAGTCTACAGTTTTATACCAAAAGAAAGTAGATTTAGATTAGATATTAGGAAGAAAGGATGGTGGTGAGGCCCTTGAAAATGTTGCCCTAAGAAGTTGTGGATACCTCATCACAGGAACTGTTTAAGACCAGGTTGGGGGGAATCTTTGAACAACATGAAGATGTCGTTGCTCATCGCTGGGGAAAATGGACTAAATAGTGTCTAAACAGTATGGGCATTGAGTTAGAATAACTCCTTGTTTCACTGAAATAGTCCAAATTATATAAAAATAAGGAGACATACTTATTATAGTTACAACTTAAAACCACTATAATATACAAGTTCCAGCCATCTTGTTTACTATTACTACTGCATCTCTCAAGAAGTGCTGTCAGATCTGTCAACAATGTTCACTCAGTAGAGCAAGAATGTATAAATATACACATATGTTCCTGAAGACTTCAACTCTCCATTTGCTGATTGTAAGAATTATTTTAAAAAAAGAAGTGTGATTTCCCAAGACTGATAAGGATTTCTGTTTTGGAACAGACTCCAAACAGTCTAAGAAGGTGAAAACGAAGGTTTGTTATGATTACATACACAGTGAGATATATGAAAGAGACAAATGCATCAATGCTTCACTGATAGAAAAACACTTTGGGCAATCATCTCTTTCCTCCATGGAAACCAGGCTGTAGCCCATAGAGAAAACAGAAAAAAAATAATGTTAGCTACAGTCATAGATGGTTGCACAGGTAGACATCAAAATAAAGCCACTGTATCTTGTCACTGCAAGGGTATAAGGGTGGATGAGAACCAAACAAAAAATCCTATCCTGAAAAACACCAGAAGAGTACATCAGGCAAGGTGAGCATGGGTCTAGCATAAGAATCATTCTTCCCAAAACTTGCAAAGCAGAACAACAGAAGAAACTAAAAAGCAGAAAATAGATTACCAGCTTTTCAGTTTGCTTCTGTGATGATACTACTTTGTGCAGTGGATGAGCAGTAGACTTTTAGTAGCCTGCCTAGATTTCTATAAAGAAACATGGGAGGAGGCAAAAAGGGGAGAAGTACTGGTGGTGGGGATAAAGCAATCATAGATTAGGTAGAGCTATAATCCACTTGAGATATATTTTGCAAGCCTTATTCACATTGAACACTTACATTCATTAAGGTTGGCCAAATAAGGCCAAGAAAACTGTTAATACTATGCTTCATCCAATCCCATTAATTTATAGATCCAGCTGGATACTGATGTTTCATTGTTTCTATGTATTTGCAACATATACATAGTGTACAAAATGAATGTTTTATCAAAGACTTTTGATAATTTCTCATAATTTTGATAATCACTCATTTCTGGAGATCATGTTCTATGATAGCTAAATTCCTTAAATTAATGTTTGCCAAAGAAAATTAAAAAAAACCCAACCAAACAAGGGAGTGTTCACTAAAAGATCAGAAGATAAGTTTAGGAAGCAAGGAAGGCAGTAGAGATAGCAAGTGTAGTATTCACGAGTGCAAGCAACTCGATAATTCTAAAATATATAAACATCCACCCTACTTTTTAAAAATTCCTTTTAGGAAAAGATGAAAATTTTCTGAGAATTAAGAATTAATGAACACCAGGTAAATATTGCTGTTGATAAAAGTAGATGAGAAAGTATTGTAAAAAAGTTTCACATATATAAGTCAACAGGTCAATATGGTATGAATGGCATTACGTTAAGGGAGTTAGGTAATGACTTGCTGAACCACTTGCAAATATACAACAGTCTTGATGAACCTACAAGAAAATATAAAAGGATTTTCATAAACAAAGAGCAATACCAGTGAAATCTTTAATTAGACTTTCATTCCATATCCTTGAAGAAATAGAGGTTTCTGCCTATAAAATTTAAATCTCAATTAGACGGAAGCTTAAATTTAGAGTCAAAAGTGAAGTATGTTGATGTTAATGAGACGGTGAAAAAAGCTTGTTTTGATTTCAATAAGCTTGCTATCAAGCCTACCTTGCAAACATATTGTTATTTTTAGAAAAGATGGAGAGGGAGAGAGATCGCAGAAACCAGAGTGGTTCTTGTTCAGTTGTTCTCTGACTCTCAAAACTAAAAGGAAAACTCTGCAGAAATCCATCAACTCTAGTTATCCTCCGATGTGCAGAACAAGCAGAGAAAAAATATGTCATACATTCCTCCTCGTGTCAGGGGACGGGGGCAGAACTAAATGATCTTGAAGGTCCCTTCCAGGCCAAATCATTCCATGATTCTATGTTTACTAAGATTAATAGTCAAACCTTCAGTCGTGACAAGAAAAGTATAAGCATTTTAAAGTTCATTCATAGTGAAGATTATTATAGGAGCTGGAGTTACCAATTTCTTCTATATTTTACAACTATTGATTGTCTTTTTCTGAGGAAATTTAACTGAAATTACTTGAAAATGGTTGGGTTTCTACAAGCCTCAGGTTAATTATGAATTCCAAGACTTAGATTTGCCATTCCAGAAAAGCAAACCTGGCAAAAGTTAGGAGAAATATGATATAATGAGCTATGTGCTTATCACCCATCTGAGAGACACACAAAATTCCTCAAACTGATGCTGAGGTGTTTCTGACTCTTATACTATGTCTCTGACAATGAAGACTCTTCTGCTGAAGTTCACTTTAATCTCATCACAGAAAAGGAATATCTTTTATTAACCAAAACATCAGAACAAAAATTCTGTTTAGGACCAGTTGACTGTTTCTTGTTTATTAGGAGAAATTAGGCTGGCAGGTGTGGGACAAATTTTGCAGTTAGAATAGGCAAAAATTTCTAGGTAATTGCACTTGAAATAGCAGAATAATAAGAAAAAAAAGTGAAGCAGTGGTAGATAGAAAAATCAGAAATATAAAACTGGATTTTCTAACTATTTAACTAGTTATTTAACAGGAAATCTTGGGATGACAAAATCATAGCTTGGGAATTATTGCATGAAACATGTCAGTACAGAAAAAGAAAAGGAAATATTGTAAAAAAATAAAAATAATAGAAAACTCCTATAAAATATGCTTTGCATGCTATAAATTGTTGTTTCAGCTATGGAATAGTGGTGATTTGATCAGAGTTTTTTTAGATTTCTTAAGAAATTCATGATTATTTAGTAAGTCCATTTTAAAAGGCACATTAGAATTTTTTTTCTTCTGCTTTCATTGCAGGAAAACAGAATGAAAAATCTGCTGCTGCATTTTCTCAAGCATTTGTCTATATCCTCAGAGTATTATTTCCACTCCAGAAGAGTACATAAAGAAATTTCCCTCAGTCTCTCAATTGTCAACCCTATTTCATCCTCTAGACCTCTCAGTACAGAAACTAATTGAAAATCATGCTCCAGTTCTTCATCTGAAAAATGGGGATAATGCTGTCTCACTTGAATTATTTGGTTTTGGTCTTTTTTTGATTCTCCAGCCNTTCAGCTTTGAGGGGAAACTATTACCTCTTATCATTACAGGTATGTGAACTAAAGAGTTTTATCTTTTCTAACAAGTGGTTACAGTAGGAAAAATACTTTACTTTGGATAGAAAAAAAGACTTTCACTCAGACATCTTTAATCTTCTAAAGTAATGAAAAAAATAATAAATTGAATAAAAATGAAAACTTTAAAACCATTTTGTTGGCAACATATAAATGAGACACCAATTTTCCATGGCTGTTTTAAATGAAACTTTTTAAAGTAAATTTATTCAGACGTTATAATATATAGTATTCAATCACTAATTACTTCTGTTGTTTAAGTATCTATGATGAAAGTAATCTAGAAAATATAAGTCCCTATAGCTGTTGCTTGTGTACTTAACATCAGGATGCTTTTAAAGAAAATAGAAGATCATTTAAAATAACTTGCATTTTTAGTGCCTACTTTTAAAAACTTATAAATGTACACCCATCTTCATAGATATATGGATATTCTGAGTTTTAGTCCTCAATGAGATTTCAAAATACATCTTAAAACCAGTGGAAAGTACTGAAATCATAGTCAGGAATTAAGGGAAAAGTTGTCCCTGGAAGGTGAAGGGATCATTTTCCTACACTGAGAAAAATTTCTAGGGTAGGATTTTAATTACTGTGTGCTCTCTGTGAATCCTCAAGCTCACAATACAGAGGGTGTCCACAGGGCAGAAAACAAATCTCCAGACCCCTAGAAATACTAGAGAATACTTCGTTAGAAATAAATGCCAATGCTTTCATTGTATTTCTCTGGAAAAATAAGCTGGGACAGAAACGGGAGAAGTTGAGTGTTGCTGTCTGCTTAGATACCATTTCCTACTCTTACAGGCAAAACCAAAAAGACGCAAATCAAACGGTAGCAGCCAGACATAAAAAAATAATTCGGTGAGGTGTTGGGCAGCAGGAGTGATAGCAATGTTGAGAGTTAAAAGGTTCAACTATAACATCTTCCTTTGGTTTTAAATAAGCATATACAAGAGGTTTAGTTTTGTGTCCTAATTTAAAATTTGACCCAGTAGTCACAGTGAACTACTTTCTTAAGTGCTATAGAGAAATAAAAGTATAGAAACATATTAAAAAGTGCATATCTGTGTCAACAGATACTAAGAAAAAAAATCTACTGTGGTGTTTGTGTTGGAAGTTGTTTTCATATAAGAAAGAAACAGCAAAAACAGAGTTAGTTTAAAAGAAATAGAGCAGAAGCAAATGGTATTAAGCTATGCTCAGAATCCCCCAGAAGACCAATTTTCAAATTATTTACCTTCAAAATCACAGAATTATTGCTTATTAAATGTATGTTGATAAGCCAATTACCTTGAAATTAATATATATGTATATGCTCTATAGCCCATATTTACAAACAAAACACAAAACAACAAAACATAAACAACCAGCAACAACCAAATAGATCCTTTATGTGAAATTAAACCATAATCTATGATTGATTGCCATTAACTTTTAACAGGGAGAGGGCGACTTGGCATATGGAGCCATACATAACATTACTTTTATCGACTATTCAGGGGTTTGGCAGTGATTAATTACTAGTCCAAAAAAATATCCACCAGCAATCAAATAACCTGCATTGGTCTATTGCTATAATGCTAAAAAATATTAAATATTACAGAAATTATATGTCTTGAGAACTTCCAAGTAGCTGTAACTCCTACAAAAACTATTGTGTTTGTAATGTTTGCCTGATTGAAAGATTAATGCTTGATAGAACAAGAACATAAAGAAAAAATCAAAACATAAACTACAGCTGTCTAAGAGTCTATGAAATAAGACACCCTGCTGTTTGACAGATTGTAATGTAAAGGAGTGATAAAAGTTCATTGTAATACAAGCTTTGAAAATACAGGAGAAAAAAAGGTAATGTTTTTTTCAAGTATATTGTAATTTAAGAACTCTAATTTCTAAGTTACTCAAAAATTGTCGTTCCCACAAAAATATAAATTCAACATGTTAAAAACAAAAATATATTTTCAGTAAAAAAGCTTTAATAGGAAAACCACTGTGTGGAATATTAATTATAATACTAAATTTCTCTTTATTCTGATCATCTTATTTGAGTAAAATTATTGCATACTTTAAAGGTTAAGTAGGTAAAGACTGATTCTGGATTATGTTCAAATTGATTTTAAAGGACTGCTTATAACAACTCTATTAGATTACTAATGTCAGGCAGTAATTTTTCCCATGTAAAAGAATTACTTGCAGGCATCTCACCTTAAAATTTCATAGAAGTGAAACACTAGTATTTTCAGAATGACCATAATAACTAAACAGCTTTAAAATCTTGATTATTTAATATTAATTAACTACTCTGAGCTAATTAATGAAATAAAATGTGTTTAGAATATAAAATCGAGCTGTTATGTTCACTTCTTTTGTCTAGTAAAATCCAATGGTCTGTGCTCCCTCTAATGGCAGTGAAAAAGTAATTCTACAGAAAAAACACTGTCAGGCACAGCTACTAAGGTACACAAAATAATTAAACACAGAAGAATTTGCCTTTGCACAGGTACACCAGAGTACATTCACAACACAGAAGAATCTTCTCTAGTTGTAGAATAAAAATATTAGCCTGGAGATAAATATTATTTCTTTCCAAATATTCTCAGGTGAGAATTAAAAGGTATTTTCTTAAACCTAAGGAATTACGAATTCCTTTCAGGTCACATTGCAACCTGAAAACCCTTTCTCCCTGTGTTCTCAAATATTGCACACATTTTGTGCAATATCTTGTACTTCCCACCTGTTAAAGTTAAACGTAAAAATCCATGGGAGAGACATTTAGGTAACTTTAAACAAAACATGATCTGTAAAAAGGTTTATTAAAGATTGAAAATATCTTTGAATATTGTTTTTACTCTATGGACAAGCATCAGTCAAAATGATCTCTGGTGCTACTGGCTCAGAACTTGATTATTTAACACACACACCCCTTGCTACGATTACAGTGAGCAAAAGTTCTCCAAGAAATTAAACTAAATTAACCCTGATCAGTGGTAGGTCATAGAGGCAAGAAGAGAGCAAAGGGAGGGGAAAAAAGAACTACTTGTAGGGCATTTTGTCTATCCATTTAATGCACAAATACAGACAAGAAGAATTTTCTGAAAAACACAAGTAATCTTAAATCTACTTCTTACTGACAATTTGGAATTGATTTCCTTTAATTTATTAATTTGAAAGTACTGACTGATACGGCATAAATAGCTCACTCCTGGTTGAGTGAACAGCTAAGAAACTGGGACATCTAGAAGACATTTACAAGACTGAAACAATCAGTTTCTATGCTGCTGAAACACACAATAAAACAAGCCAGTGATATTAGTTACAGATGTAGATCAGTGGCTATTCTCATGCTGTATCCAAGTAGAACTGTCAGAAATTTGCTGGTTTTACACAAGTTACTCACTCCAAAATTACATTTGCAATTAGATTACAGGTTCTGGAAGTTCTAGGTTTTTGCTCTACAAAAGATAAGACAATAACAATGATCTCTTTATAGGCACAATTGATGCCACGTAAGGATGCAAAAGAACATCAGCTCTGACTCTCTGAAAGATTCATTTTAGGGTAACAACTTACTATGAACTTTATAGTCAACATAGATGTGAGAAATGGCAATTGCCCTCTAACCACCTGTCTCTCTAGGTGAATAAACTCTCCTCAGTAATCTGTACTCTTCAATAAAACATAGCTGGTAAGAGCTTTTCCTGGAACACCCATCAGTATCTAAAAACTGCGTCAGATACTAATGACAGTAACAATCATGAACAGAGAAGCCTTTGATAGCTGTATTTGCAAATTTTCCATACTCTGATCCTCTGATTAGCTCAGTTTTCAAGATTAGTGAGAAAAGGGATAATGCTAATAGAAGGCATGAGTTATGCCCACAGTTCTTGATTGCATTCCACAGGTGTTTAATGTTGCGGAGCGAGGGGGGAAGCTTTCTGCTACCAGCACAGCAATTTGAGGGGGATTATTTGCTCACTTCTCTTCCTTCCTGCAAATTAATATTTAAGTTATATTTATAGTTATTTTGTATTATCCAGAAAGTTTTGTAGATGCGTATTGTTTTATTTAATTTTGTTCTTCTCTCCTAAATATGAAATCTCAATTCACCCTTTATCATATTTTCAGTCAGCTCAAGTCATTCCTATTCTATGTGTAGAATTTCATTTTATTTTGCATAGAGATCAAATATAGACTATAGCTATTAAGATGCAATAATGAAACTTAACAATTTTGTTATACTTAGTTAAAATTCTATTTATAATCTAATAGCATGAAAGACTTAAGACAGGAATTAAGCTGATTTTCACTTTAAGCAGATAAAGTGGTCACCTGCTGGGCTAATTTTTTTGCTTAATCATTAATTAACATTAGACTAATGATCTATTTTACTGACATTTTAATAAATTCAACTGAGTAAAAGTGCATGATCTGCTTAATATATTCTATGGATGTCATATGTTTTTATGCTTATACAGTTAAACTACTTCGTGAGTTATTTGCAAAGTTTTAGCATTAAAAGAGTGCAACAGACACAGTTACCTTTAGATCATTAGGTTCATTAACTCATCTCTGATATTAGTTTCCATTTTTGTAAGTACTAAAGCCCTTTCTCAGCAACTACACGCATTTGTGACTCCATGTAACTTCCATCACTGTAATTTATTTATGTATTACAATTGAATAGAATACCAATTGAAAAAAAAAAAAATCATCCGGTGAAACGAGAGATTCTGCCCTGATACTAGAAAAAAAAAAATCCACAAAAAAAATAGCTGAGCTGTGGAAGAGGTTGGCTTGAGGGGCTGTAATTCTCTGTCCGTGGAAGTTTACAAGTCCCAAAAGCATGAAGCTTTGGGCAACATGGAATTAGTTAATAGCTGGTGCTGCTTTGAGCAGAATGTAGTACTACAGATATTCTAAGGTCCTTTTCAAAATGAAGTATTTATGCAATCACTGTTTTTTTTAATAATTACAACTTTGATTAAAATGCATTGTTTATGATGAATGACACAAGATAATATACTGAAAGCAGAGATAGAGTTGTTTTTAATTTATCACACAGTGATAGCAAAGGTGGATGAATGGTGTAACATGTCCTTCGATGAGAATGTTATTACTAGATCTGTTATTGTTCTAGATTTTAATTAAGTATTACTATCTGTTCTTAAAATATAACACTTCAACCACTTTCAACTATGAATTAGAATAAATTCCAAGACATTATTCTCCCCTCAGAATCTTCAAATTTCTCTTTTTCCTTTTTCTTTATTTTTTTCTTGAGGTTTATCTAACCACAGCTGAACTTTTAAGATCTTTCAAACATAACTTTTTGGCTGTCACTGCATAATATGCAAGTTTAGTTTGTTGCAACAGGAGTTTTCAGGCTTGGGAAGATATGATTCTAAAGGTATGAGTTTTCAAAATACAGATTATAGAAATATAAATTCACCAGGAGTTTGTTTCAGTTTTGAAGGCAAAATAGGTCCCCTCGATACGCACCAAAGCAAATCTTTTTCAAATGGTTATTACTATGTCTTTTTCTCTACTCCTATGCCATATACAAGTAGAACTTGGGTTAACCACAGTCATCCACTGCAGCATAGCATGGGACTGTTGTGACCAAATGCAGAATACAGCATTTCACCTTGTTGAACATTCTGCAACTGATCTCAGCCCATCAATCCATCCTGTCCGGATCCCTCTAGACAGAGTTTTCCTTTCCTCAAACAGCTCAGCACTCCCACACAACTCAGTATCATCTGCAAACTGACTAAATCCTTTTGTCCCAGTCATGGATAAAGATAACAAACAGGACTGGCCCCAATACTGAGTCCTGGGGAACACTTGTGACTGGCCACCAGCTGGATGTAACTCCATTCACCATCACTAGTTCAGCTTGGCTGTCCAGCCAGTTTTTCACCCAGTAAAGGGCACATCTGTCCAAGCTGTGGGTAGCCAGTTTCTCTATGAGAATGCCGTGAGAAATGATGTCAAAGGCTTTACAAAATTTCAGATTAGCAACATCCACATCCTTTCCCTCATCCATAAAGAAGGTCACTTTTTCATAGATGGAGATCAGGTTGATCAAGCAGAACCTGCCCTTCATAAACCTGACTGGACTCAATCCCCTGTTTGTACTGCAAGTGTTGCATGATGGCCCAAAAGATGATTGGCTCCATGACCTTCCTAGCACCATGGTCAGGCTGACAGTTCTGTAGTTCCCTATGTCCTCCTTCTTGTTAATGAGCACCACATTTACTAACTTCTGGTCAACTGGACCTTCCCATTTAGCCAAGACTGCTAGTAAATTATTGAAATAATTTACTCTGGAAGTGTGGACTGGCTGAGTGGCCAGTGAGGTGGATTGTAAACTGGCTGAACAGCAATCCCAGAGGGTTATAATCACACGGTCTATTTTGAGGCCTGTCACTAGTAGGATCACTAAGACTTCAATACTGGCCCCAATATTGTTTAACTTATTCGTCAATGGCTTGGATGAAGGGGTTAAATGCCTCCTCAGTGAGCTCACTGATGACACAAAGCTGGGAGGAGTGGCCAATGCCCCAGATAGCTGTGCTTCAGAGGGACCTCAGCAGTTTGAAGAGATGAACAGAGAACTGTCTGAAGTTCAACAAAGGCAAATGCAGGGTCCCGCACTTGGAGAAGAATAACCCCATGTACCAGCACAGGCTGGGGGCTGACCTGGAAGGCAGCTCTGTGGAGAAGGACCTTACCATTCTGGTGGACAACGAGATGTCTGTGTCCTTGGGGCCAAGAAAGCCAATGGGATCCTGAGCTGCATTAGGAAGAGCATTGCCAGCAGGACAAGGGAGTTGATCCAGCCCCTCTACTTAGGCCTGGTGAGGCCATATCTGAAGTGCTGGGTCCAGTTCTGGGCTCCTTAGTATCAGAGAGATCCAGAGCTTCTGAAGCAGCTCCAGCAGAGTGCTACAAAGAGGATTAAGGGGCAGGAGGATTTCTCTTATGGGGAAAGGCTGAGGGAACTGGGCTGTTCAGCCTCAAGAAGAGATTGAGAGGAGACCTCATCAATGTCTATAAGTATCTGAAGGGAGGGTGCCAAGAGGATGGAGCCAGGCTGTTCTCGGTGGTGCCGAGAAATGGGGCAAGAGGCAATGGGCAGAAAACGATGCACAGCAAGTCCCATCTGAACATGAGGAAGAACTTCTTTACTGTGCGAGTGTCTGGAACAGACTGACCAGAGAAGTTGTGGAGTCTCCCTCACTGGAGAGATTCAAGAACCATCTGGATGCAGTCCCATGCCATGTGATCTATGACAGCCCTGCTTGAGCAAGGAGGTCAGACCAGATGACCCACTAAGGTTCCTTCCATCCTTACCCATTCTGTGATCCTGTGACTCTGTGAAATCAGCTCGGTGAGCACTTCTACCAGCTCCCTCAGTACTCTCAGGTGAAGCATTTCCAGCCCCATAGACTTGTATGTGCCTAAGTGGTACAGCAGTAATTTCTTCTTGGATTACACAGGCTTCATTCTGCTTCCAGTCCGTGTCTTTCAGCTCAGGGGCTTGGGTATCCAGGGAAGAACTGATCTTGCTATTAAAGACTGAGATAAAGAAGACATTTAACACCTCAGCCTTTTCCTCATTCTTTGTCACTGTATCCCTCCTACATCCAAGAATGGATTTTGTTGCTTATGTATTTATAAAACATTTTTAATTGCCTTCTACAGAAGTAGCAAGATAATAGTAATTTATGATCATTATAGGATAGTGATAATGAAAACCAATTCAATGAATTTAATATTCATTACTTTTAAGATAGGTAGGTTAATTTAAGCTGTCATCTGTGGCCAAATACTGCAACCTAAATCTATTAGCTGACTCAAAAACAGATAGGAAAGGTAAGCAGGTTTGAAATATGGAAATACTGGGTTGCAAGAAAGAAAAATGGAAAATCTATTCAAAATTAGGGAAATAATGAGGATGTGAACATGCAAAAACAAACAAACAAACAAACAAACCAACCCTTAAGATAAAAATAACCCACACCTGAGCAAGTCTTATGAAGTGAAGAGTTTTCTCCTCCTCAGACACTTTACCAAATCAAACACTGTCAAAATCTTGATAAAAAGTAGGATTTTTTATCGGAATGGTACTTAATTTCTTTGCGTCTTTCAGTTCAGAAATTGCTTCAGATTCTAAAGAACTGAAGTGTGGGGAGTGTGGGAAATCTAAGATACATCAAGAGGAAAGTATCTGACTGACAGACTGCCAGGTCAAGTGGGTGGGGAAAAAAAAAAGAAAGAACTTCAAGTGATGCAGATTTGCTTTTATGCATTAATACTCAACCCAACTTCTCTAGTTCATGATTACTTAGATGTAATGTTGTGGTGTAGAGATGTAGACTATCTACATTTCAACTACTAACAGTGGTCTTAAAAATATGATTTCCTATTGTTCAGACCCCTTGTGTAACAAGGTTTTTTTCATAAATAAAGAAAAACACAGGAGCTGGTTTATGGACTAAGAAATCACTAATAGCCAGTCTCAACATCTTATCTGGAATAATGAAGGAAGACTAAAGAAATGCCTCTTAGATAGTGTATCTTCTGCCAGTTTTCATATTTTTGCACCTGCAAATACTCACCTTATCTCCATGAACATCTTTCAGCAAATCACAAAAAAACCTCCTCAAAACAACAAAAAAAAACCCCAAAGCAAAACTCCCAATCGAGCAAAACTAAGTTTCTCCCAGGAAGCATTAGGGGGAAACAGGAAAAAATCATCATTATTTTATCTCATAGTAAGCTGTAGTTCTGTAATGGGGTGCGTACGATTTAATTTTATTTCCTGAAAAGCTGCTAACACAGTTAACCCAAGGGAGCATAATCCTAGCTAAGACAGAGTTTTATGAATGTTTGCAAATATCAGTCTGCTCTTTAGCTGATTTTCTGTTTGTTTTCTTTATACAAACAGAAGCTACAGAAGTACTCTCAGTACTGAATCGATTAAAAGACTGCAGCTCTTGGTCTGTGAAAAGAGATGGAGAGATCAGGGTTTGTTCGGCCTGGAAAAGAGAATTTGAATTTACAGAAAGGATTGCATGTTGTACCTTTGTTAGTAAATAAAGCTTTGTCAAGATGCAAGCTCGAGTACCAGCTCACTGACCTGTCCCTACTATTCACTCATTGATGTGAACCTTATGGTTTCAGCCTGCACCATCCAATATTCCCCTAAACAAACCTCAAATACTGTTCAGGAAATAGCAGAGGACAGAACCTGGTTCACAACATGTATTTCCCCACTCTAGCTGAAGGGAGAAAGGAGAGTTTTGCTGTAAGGACATGAGCCACCCAATGCCAGCAGTCCCCAGGCAAAGAAGCCCCGTTTGTGTATAAAGTTTATTTGCAGGGATGTACCCATTGATCTATTTTCTTCCTTCATGAGCTTTTTCCTCTACTTTTTGATACCTCACTGTATTGAGGAATCCTAAATAAAGCTTTCTTATAACAGCAGTGTGTATTTAATATACATATTTTCCTTGCAACATAAACTGGGTTTTCAAAGAGGCTGTAACTCTTTCAATAGATCAAAGAATGATCTCATATGTTTATGAGTATTTTATTTCTCATCATAACCATGTAACTGGAATATAAGACGTTCAGGGACTCATGTACTAGAAAATTATGAAATAGCCTGTCAAAACAGAAAAGTTTTCCTCTGTAGATTGCTTTTGTTGCATCCATTAGTTAGTTTTTGTTCCAGTTAACTTAGCTGTAGAAGACTTATATAAATAAAGTTCTTAAATATTTTGAATCTTGGCTTTTTTTGCTTGTCAGCTGGGTTCTGTGGGCTTACTGTGGTTTATGTATCTCTATGTGGGCTCTTTTCCCTATCTGTTAAGTAAATCTGTGGTGTCTTTGTTCATTCCTTGATCTATTGAAAGAGTTGCAGTCTCTTTCAAAAACCAGTTTATGTTTCAAGGAGGACACTAGCCTTTACATGAGCATCTTCTTTATCTGATTTCAAGCAGCAAAATATCAATTTGAGAGGCTCTACTTCTGTATAGAGGAAGCTCAGGAAAATAACAGGGATTCAAAATATGAGTGTCACTTTAGAAAATTAACCATTTCCAAAATAATAGCAATAGAGTTACTAATCAGTTAAGAGTTCTAAAGACACTTGGTTATTGCTGTGACTTCTACCAGCACAACTTTTGATACACTGCCCTGGTGCTTTGGCCTGCTTCCAGATCCCAGTTACCTGCTCTCTCACTCCCCCTCCCTGACAGGACACAGGGAAAAAAATAAGATGTAAATGCTCATGGGTTGAGATAAAGACAAGGAGACCACATACCAATTACTGTCACTGGCAAAACAGACTGGACTTGGGGAAAATTTGTTTTAATTGACAGTTAAAATAGATTAAGATGGTGAGAAACACAAAGTGAAATACTGCCTTCCCACCCTCCGTTTTTCCCAGGCTCAACTTTACTCCTTCATTCCTAACTCCTCTACCATTCCTCTTCCCAGGCAGCAGATGGAAATGGAGAATGGGGGATGAGGGCTGTGACCAAGCCATAACTGTCTCTCTATGGAGCTCCTTCCTCCACATGTGCTGCAGTGCTTGTCAGGAAAATCTGCTCCAACATGCACTCTCTACAAGACAGAGTCCCTTCAGGAAACATTTACCTACTCCTTTGTGGCAAACTACACAGGCTGCAATGTGTTTATCTGCTCTGGTGTTGTCTTCCCTGAGGCTGCAGGGGAATCACATAGATGTAAGCAGTGGTGGAGGTACATAACAGGAACAGAGGCATTTAGTATCTGTGCCAGGCAAAATGATCTGGGTGCTTTGCTCATACTCTAAAAAGCTCTTGCCATTCTGCTGACTCAGTAGGTACTGTGGGGGTGGTGAGCTGTATGTGGTGCAGCTTGGGGTGGTGTATGGATTTCCTCTTCAAACTACAGAAAATATGTATGAAAATCTTCTTATGCTACACCGAATAAGATTCTAAATAGTGTATAACCAAAGATAGATTGGAAGAAAGTTTCCTTAGAAGCTAGAAAAGGATGTGATGGATTACTTGGTTTTTTCATCTCTATGTAACAGAGAGTGACTGAGAAAGTTTCAGCATGGGGAAAAGGAGCTAGCAATATAACATATAGAGAATGAAACTGCTTAGAACTAGAGAGAAAATATGACAAAGCACTCAAAAAAATGTTGCTATTTTATTACTATGGAATTATCTGTGTTTATTCTCTGCAGTAGCTCTTTTAGCAAATTGAACTTTTGTTTTATGTATTCATAAAAAAACCCCAAAAGACTTAGGTTGGAAGGGACCTTGAAAATCACTTTATTCCAAGCCCCCTACCATGGGCAGGGATGCTACTCACTAGATCGGGTTACTCAGGGCCCTGTACAACATGAACTCAAACATTTCCCAGGAGGTGGCATCCATGACTTCTCTGGGCAATCTGTACCAGTGCCTCTCTACCCTCTGAATGAAAACTTTTATCCTAACATCTAATCTAAATCTCTCGAAGTTTAAAATCCTTCTCCCTTATCCTGTCTGCCAGTATAAAAAAGTTGCTCTCCCTCTTATTTATAAGCCCACGTTAAGTACTGGAAGGCCAAAATGTAGTCTCCCTGGAGTTTTTTCTCCAGGCTGAACAACTCCAGCTCTCTCAGGCTGTCTCTGTAGGAGAGGTGCTCCAGCCTACATATCATCTTTGTGCCCCTCTTCTGGAACTGCTCTAAGAGGTTCACATTTTTCTTATGCTGAGGACCCCAGAGCTGGATGCAGCATTCCAGGTGGGGTCTCACAAGGGCAAGAGGGGGAGAATCACTTCCCTTGACCTGCTGGCCTCCCCTCTTTTGATGCAGCCCAGGATCCACTCAGCTTTCTGAGCTGCCAGAGTACACTGTGAGTTCATGCCCAGCTTTCCATACATGAGAACGTCCAAGTCCTTCACTGCTAGGCTGCTCTCAGTGAGCTCTTCTTGCAGCCTGTACTCATGTCTGGGATTGCCTCCACCCAGGTGCAGCACCTTGCACTTGGACTTGCTGGACTTCGTGAAGTCCTCTTAAGCTCAATTCTTGAGCTTGTCCAGGTTCCTCTGGATGGCTTCTCTTCTTTCTGTTGTGTCAACTGCACCAGTCGGCCTGGTGTCATCTGTAAAACTGACAAAGGTGCTTCTTTTCTGATCTATATATACATAGAATCCTGTCCTGCTATTTTTCACATCCCTTACCAAGTCCCATTACCTCTGTGCCTTAAATTTCACGACCCCATTCCTACTCATACTAATAGTATCCCTGTACTCCCCCAGGTCCCCTGTCCGTGCTTCCACCAGCTGTGCATTTCCTTCTATGTTGGTTTTGGCTACGGTAATTTTCATCACAGTGGCTGGTGGGGGGCTGTGTTTTGGCTTTGTGCTGAATACAGATTGATAACATAGAGATGTTTTTGTTATTGCTGAGCAGGACTTACACAGAGCCAAGGCCTTTTCTGCTCATACTGCTATGTTGCAAGGAAGTTGGGAGTGCATGGGAATTGGGAAGAGACACATCCGGAACAGGTGACTCAAACTGACTAAAAGGATAATTCAGATCATATGACATTGTGCTCAGTATATAACATGGAGCGGAAAAGTAGAGGATGTTTGGAGTGATGGTGTTTGTCCTCCTAAATAATTGTTACATGTTTTGGGGCCCTGCTCTCCTGGAGATGGCTGAACACCTGCCTGCCCATGGGAAGCAGTGAATTGATTCCTTGTTTTGCTTTGCATTTGTGCATGGCTTCTGCTTTCCATATTAAACAGTCATAAATTCCCTATCTTGTACCCTTCCCATTCTCTCACTGATCCCACTCGTGTGGGAGTGAGTGAGTGAGTGCTTGTATGGTACTTGGTTGTGTTTGGTTAGGGTGTTTCCAGGTTACAATGGAAAGCAGTATCAAGAAAGCTTAGAGATGTTCACATTTCTGAATATTCAAGATAGATATGGAGGGTGAAGGGGCTCAAACGAGTTCTCTGTGTTATCAGGGCAAACTACAGTCAACCTTTCTCATTGACCACTCACTTTCACCTCCCTTCTTGCTCCAACAGGCAGTGGGAGTTGCATGAAGAGGAGATTCGGTCAGCAAGTAACTTCAGCAAGTAACCTTCAGTTAAGGTCAAGTCTTGCAATATTTATGAAATATTTTCCTAATAATTATAGATCCTTGCCATTGATTTTATGAGTGTAAAATAGTCTTAAGTTTCAAACTGAACTGAGCTTTGGAATTGGAACATAAAGAGACAGAAAAACATATTGTAAATAAGCAACTATCTGAAGAGAAAACAATGCAGTGTTCTTGATGCAGTCTTCGTGTTATGGAGGTAAGAAATCAATTGGATCTGTGGCTTGGTCACAGAAAAGTTCATCTGCAAGGTTAAATTATAAATTCGAGAAACCTTTGTTAATGAGCAAAACTACAGCATGGACATATTAATGTGATGTATACGTGTACATTGCCATAAACCTTTTGAAACTGTAGACCTTTTCAGGATGCCATTAGTATAATTTAGGAGAATCAACACAATTATTTTGGATTAGATAATAGAAATTGGCATGATAAATAAATGTTAGAAAGCTCTTGGGGATATGAAACTGTATTATTAAATTAGAACTTCAGCTAAAATGATAAGGTCTGCTGATTACATTTTCATTAGTTGTACATTCTGCAGTGTCACTTAATAGCTTTGTTGATTGTGCATAATTTACAGTGCTTTCAAAATGCAACACAATTACATGTCTCTTTAAAATAATATTGTTGTCCTGGAAAAAAAATTGATGGGGCTAAGCATAAGTTAAAAGACACCTGCAACTATGAGCATGAGTCTTGTAATTTTTGAACCTGAAGCATTTAGGAGAATACAGTTGTATTTTCTCTGCAGAGAATATAGGTTTGCAATGAAATAGTATTTGACTTGATCACAAATTTAAAAATAAAGAAATCTAGATCTCAGGTGAACTAAACCATATAGGTGTTACAGAAAGTTGTTTGTATTTTTCTTTTTTTAATGAAAGTGGTTTGGTTTTCTTTTCTTTTTTTTTAAGAAAAATGAAAAAAGCAATATAGAATAGCCAGCAAATGTTGGTACCACACATAAGGCACTTCCATCAGTTTAATTCTTTTAAAGTGATTAGTATGCAGAGTTTATTATTAAATATTGATTTAATATTACATGTATATTGTAAACTACACTTTTTAACTGGTGCATTACTGTGACCAAAGCGCTGACTTTGTTAAATATTTTTAATCTTTATTGAATTTTATTTATAAATTTCCTTTTTAAAATAAATTTAAATTAAATACTGAGAAATAATTTTTCTAAGTACTCGATTCATCCCAGAGTACATGATTCTGTCACTATAGTTAACCTCAAGACATGTGTCTGTTCTGATTTTTATTTTTCTTTGGATCTTTTGCTTCACATTCTTCTGTTTTTGTGATCACCTATAATTATTGAAGAAAATAGGAAAACATTACAACAGGCATCGCAGTTGTGGTTTAGACACTGTTCTAATATCTTTACTTGTTATTTGGTCCAGAAGAGTGACAGGCTGTGACTGTGTCCTCCAAAGTTCATGGCTGCTTTCAAACCGTAAAAATACCTGACCAGAATATGAAGGAAGACAGTGCCTGGGCACAGTGGGGGTTTGTGGCTCCATGGAACCATTGTGCTGGGAAACATGGGGGCTTGCATTGGGACTACTGGGACAGACAGAGCAGGCAGGGGCCATCCCACTCCCTCAGCCAGAAGCAGGGACACCAGTGGCACCAGGATACTCAGCCCAGGCACCGAGCACCTCCCTGAGGATGGGCAAGGGCTGAGGCCAGGAACAAGCCCAGTGCGGGGACGCATGGTCAAACACAGTCCCAGGATCACTGGGATGAGTCAAGAGGACAGCACACAGTGAGCCTAGACACACGGATCAGATGAGAGCTGCAGTATGCTGTGACCAGGGCATGACCCAGGAAGTGGGGAAAGGGCTTGGACCCATAGGAATGGCATCGTTAAAGTCCTAGTGAAGTATCCACAGTGAAACCAAGCCTTTAACAGCAGCCTATCAGACTAAACACAAAGAGCAAAATATATCATTTTTCTTTAACGATAAGTAATACTTTGCTTTATATCAATACAGAAAACCAGAGTGGTTGATTTTGCATACTGGATTCTGAAGAAAAGAGCTTCAGAATCTCAGCTGTGTTAGTTTTATACATATAATATGCAGGCAATCCTCTTGATGTATTCTCCCCATGGTTAAATGTTGTGATTTTTATATAATGGTTAATTGGTTTTCCCACTGAAGTTTTGGGTTTGTGGTTTTTTTTTTTCTCCAGCTTGTTAATACATCCATTCTGTGAATCACCCATCAAAATACACTTTCTCAGCCTGGACCCCTATGGCAGCATAGCTAATTATCTTTAAAGTAGCATTAGGATGCAGTATCTTAAAGAAAACTGCAGAATATTTTTCTGCTTATGGTTCAAAATAATCTTAATACATTCTTTGTCATTGAAATTGTTACTTCTCAGAGCTTCCAGAAATCTGAGCCATAGTGAAAGATTCACATGTGAATGTGTGTACGTATACTCGATGATCTTACAGCTCTTTGCCAACCTAAAAGATTCCATGCTTTTTATGTTTATATGTACAAACAATACTTACATACATGAATGTATTGTAGCTTCCTAATCCCTTCTTACTACCTTGTCTCTATGAAACTGTTATTGAAATGCACGAAAAACTCCTAGGCTTCTTAAATTGGATATAACCTAGGGCTACTGGTAAATCCTGTCCAAATGCTGTGTTCTGATCAGGTCTATCAAGAAAGAACCCATCAACAGCAGGCCCACTGCTGTTAGACTTTATTATCATTAAATAATATATTATGATAGTGCAAGGAAGTCAATTCTGTCCTGATGATTATGGTGATACATGCTTGCCCCCACACAAGGTTTGCTGTCCTTCCTGAGGTTGCCAGCAGTTCCACTTCAAACCAGAATTACTACATGCTCTTGAAAACATTTTGGGATCTAACCCTGATTCACAGATGACAACAGATGCTAATAACATTTGGAGTCAATGTATGGTTCCCAGAAGGGCTGTAGCAGAACCCAAAAGGCAATTCTCATTTATTCTCTAAGTTTTGGGCTGGGTTGGGCTGTTTTTTCCTGTGCAAACTTACCTATGCAAGGGGAAAAACATATATGATAACACTTTATTAGACCTTGCTAAGTTCAGGAGTTTCTCATCACTCATCATTTGCAATTTTCCTTCCCCCTCCCCTTTCCCTCCCCCTTCTCC
>VZRV01003483.1:272018-284488 GCA_013398115.1 Falcunculus frontatus
TTCTTCCCTTCCCTTCCCTTCCCTTCCCTTCCCTTCCCTTCCCTTCCCTCAATTTGAAAAACTTATAATGGTTTGTTTAAATACTCAACATTCTGAATATACAAATTTTTAAGAGTTTTGATGTAATCTAAAGTGGTAGTGAAACATTAACCTTCATACTTGCATTTCAGATTTTCTCCAGTAAACACAAATTCACAGGAGCTTTATTTGAGAATATTGAAACAGTAGTGTCCCTCAACCCCTATATAGCCAGTGTTGGTTCAATATTTTCAGCTAGTGCTCATAATAGAAAAATTCTACCAGATAACTGCATTTGCATAATCAAAAGAAATGGCTGCAGTGAAGTAATTTATCATGAAGACTCAATCTTTTACATCTACAGCACCCTATGGAAGGCAAATAATCTTCCAGTAATTTTCAATTTAAAAAGATATTTATAAATATCAAAGAGAAGAGAGTTAAAAGCATGTTATCTCATTCCACAATGAAAGCAGGAATATTCTTCTGCAGTGATACCAAAAGGGTTTAATCAATTTTTACTGTGCCTGGGAAACTTTTAGCAGAGATACAAGGAATGCAAACACTGCTCCTCCAGCAAAGAAGGTGGGAAGATAGGAAGACACCTGGCTCAAGAATGCTGTGATAGACAAAACAAAGGACTGAATCTCTGGGAATTTGGGGTGGGATTTATGGTAACAGTGTGTCAGTTTAAAAAACAGTCTAGTTTTTTGGTAGGCCAGAGAAAGCTGCTTGAAGTTTCTCTTGTGTTCAACACAGAGCCAATTGCTGAAGGCTCTGACGATGGGCAGGTTACTAGCCCAACTGGAGAAGTTTGTAACGCCTCTGTGATGACATATTTAAGGTGGGAAAAAAAATGTGGGCATTCTCTTTTTTCTTCCAGAGAGGTGGGGGGCCCTCCCAAAGCCGAGGCCCTCCCAAGACCAGGGCCACCTGTGCGGTGCTGGCAGGGACCACGCGGCAAGCGACAAAAACATGGCAAACAATTCCCTGACACGGAGCACAGACGAGATCAACCTTTTCAACTCAGCTGAAAACTTTTCAACTTTTCTGTTGTTAGAAGTTGAGAACAATGATAGCTATGCACAACCATTTACTTCTGAGTCGGAGAAGAGTAAAAAGTGAGGACACATGAAGAGAACCAACATGGAGGCACTGAGGTCAGTGAAAAGAAGGAGAGGGAGGAGGTGCCCCAAGCATCGGAGTCGAGATCCCTCTGCAAGCTGTGGTGAGGACTGTAATGCAACAAATTATTTCCCTGTAATCCATGAAGTGCATGGAGGGATGCGGCTATCCACCCGCAGCCTGTGAGGAAAAGTGCTCACGCTGGAGCAAGTAGATGCTGAAATGACGAACTTGAACAGAGAGACAAGACCCTTGCTTCCAGAGACAGTGAAATGTCGGCGATTAAGCAAACAGGACAGGGACC
Organism: Falcunculus frontatus; assembly: GCA_013398115.1. NCBI lineage: Eukaryota > Metazoa > Chordata > Aves > Passeriformes > Falcunculus > Falcunculus frontatus. The sequence goes on from VZRV01003483.1 coordinate 273,466, forward strand.
TGGGACTGATGCTCCATGAGCTTTTTTAATTATTATATCAATCTCACGTACAGGAGACGATACAAGCTCGCGTAGCCCCAGAATTCCAAAGAATTTCCCGGTTACAGACCATTCTTAAAGGTTTTTCAGCCAATAGTATTCTTATAAAAATTACTGACAGTTCTCTTAACCAATCTCTAATAGTGCANTCAAAGAGAGCCCTTGCTTCCAAACTAGCTTATCCTTAAAAGACTAAACCTCATGAACTAAAATGACCCACAATATGCAGTTTTGGGAAGGCTGCATTGTTCGTGGGAGAGACTTACATTACAGCAAGTCAGGCAGGACTTCTATTCGTGAAAATTAAGACCACACTAGAAAGTTCGCATAGAACTACCTCCCATGGGAAGGATCCCATGGCACAGCAGAAGAAAGAAACTCCTTTCCCCAGGTACTGAGGAAAGATTTCTAGGAAGTAAAAGACTGACCAAAACCTTATGTTTTGTCTCCTTGCGAGATCGGTGGGAAAGAAGGAGGGACTGGGAAGAAGAAAAGTGTTCTAAAGGGTTATTTTAGTTCTTATTATCCTTTTTACTTTTAATTCTGTTAATAACAAATTTTCTTTATACCGTTTAAGTTTTGAACCTGTTTTGTCTTAGAGTGCTTTTCCCCTCATCCTTATCTCAACTCACGAAGTCTTTGTTTTTGTTTTCCCCTCTTCTGCTCAGCTATAGCAGAGGAAAAGAAGGGGATAGCTTTTTGTGGATGCTTGGCTTCTAGTCAAACCCCAACAAATGGGTAAATTGTAATATGTATGTAGCAATTGTATATAAGCAACACACTTGTAGAATCATGTGTCCATGTAAGGCTGTGAGTATCCCCTGTGCAGCCTCAGGCCTGAATAAACAATGCCCTCTTTAACACAATTTGAGTGTTAAGGAGCCTTATTCTAATGTTTTGAGGTGGTAAATCTTTCTGACTTCTGAGAATAAAAGCAGGATCTGAGGGTAGCCTCACAATAAGGTCTCATAAGAATCAGAGGAAATAAACATTAAACTTTCAGTTTAGCTGTGAAAGGAATAAATTAAAATCACTAAACAGAACTGTAGGAAACAGGAGTAAAAACTTCTGCAGAGGATGGAGGGTTTGATTTACAACCCTGGAAGAAGCTTGGGCTGGTGTAATAACAGAGACATATAGACCTTAAGCAAGAGAATTACAAACCTGTGTTTCTGTAGTTATAAGTAAGAATATGTATTGGGTGTTATGGTGAAGGGTTTTAAGTATGGTAATGTGATTTTAGGTTTAAGCTAGGAATTTAGATGTTACAATAGAAGTATATGTGTGTACGTGACCTAAAGAATTATTGGTTAAGAGACAGTCGCATTGCAGTAAAAAGTACTACAGGTGATAGGTCATAAAGTCAAAACAAAGTTTCGTGTTAGATGCTTATTGGACTAGAAAGTTGTAAATTGCCATGTAATCTCAAGTCTTGTGACTTTTTCCACGTTATGGCGACTTGTTAATAAATCTCCCGACCTCCGAGGCTGATGCCTTGTTTGTTATTTTAAGTACAAATCGTCTTATCGATGCAGTCCCATCCCTTATTAATGAACATCGGCAGTATATGAATTAAATTGAAGTGAAAAGCCGAGAAAAAAGAGAAGTAGAGCTCTACACAGAACTATCCATTTCCTCCATTCCTGTAAATTCAGAGTTTGTGATCTACATCTATAGAAAAGGCGTTAAAACTGCTCCTTCTTCTGGATCCGGCTTTCTTCACTTGGAGGGGAACACACAGTGCATATTGGTGTTTGAAATTGTTCGTAGAGGGAATATTATACTGCTGGTTTGGGTCCAGTTCTCCAGTTTTCCATTGTCTTACTTGTGTGAAAGCAAAGTTTAGGTAAACAGAAATATTTTTCTGTTTGGTTTATCTTACTGATGAATTTTGAGGGTTTGTTAAGTGTGCTGAACTTCTCATTAGCAGATGGGAATGGATTTATTTCATTGCCCATAACTCAAAATAAGCCAAGGAAGACAGAGCCAGTTCTATGTTAATCATATTACTATTGTATCATTAACAACCTTTTTATTTATATTAAATGGGGACTGTTTTTACGATAAATATGGTTTTTAAAAAGGGAATTATCAAAAAATAAGAGCAGCTAAAGCTTACAATTTGCTGTTGTTGTATTCTAAAGGACTGAGATTTTAAGCTACATTTAAAAAAAAAATTATGCAAAGAAAAAGAAGTATGTATATTCCCAGTACACCAACCTGTCCCCTTCTGCAAAACGTTCAAAAACATTTGTTACCCATTTATTTTAATACGTTTAAAACATGCTTAAATTCAATGGACCTAAAGGTTTAAACAAATCAGTGGGTTTAATTTTATCAGCTGCATCTATTCTTGCCAGAGAGGCTTCTGAGCCATTCCCATAAGCAAGTGCCAAAAGCACTTAAAGGAAGATGTCAGCTTTGTGAACTCCTATTAGATCTTCTAAATTTAAGGCTGGAAGCCTTTTGTTCTAGCTTGTTGCAATAAAATGAAGCTTTTTGGTGTGACCTAAATAAATGTACTTAGACCCAGTAAATACATACTATATTAGCCTGAATGAAATTTATGATGTGGCTGAAGGAATCACATTTATTTGTGATGCAGATAAAACCAAATGATCAAAATAGCTTGTTTTGTCATAAAAACCTAAAACTATTGGGATTTCAGGATGAAATTTTATATAAAAAGTCAATCTTTAATTTTTCTTTGATATCAATAGGAATTGAAATATTCACATGTAAAAAAGTCTGCCTGCTTTTCTAACTGAGGTTAGAAAAAGTATTATTAAAGTTTTATAGTTGTTTTATTTTGTTTTTGAACAGGCTGCAGGGGAGAGAGGAAACCAAAATTTCCTTTTGACCAAGCATAATTTGCTGGAATGGAAAGTTCTGATTCTGCTCTTTGCTAGACCTGTCTGGAAACTTTCATCTCTTTGTGGCACTGTATAGTGTTACATACTGAAGAGAACTCAGAAATAATTACAGAAAAAATAGACAATGTGACACTCAGGACTGAGAAAATGCTGGTGCAACCAGAGTGGATAGAAGTGTGAGCAGACAGACAGACGCGAGAGAGGAAGATACGAGTCTTTACTTACTTGTGTAATATCCTAGTAATAGTAGCAAGAACTTTTTGTTTTTATTTTATCACCTGATTGTATGAGGAGAAAAGGTAATTTCCAGATTTTAATGCAATTTGGAAACAGAACTATAGAAACAAATTTTGTGATACATTTTGTGTCTCCTTGCAATGTTCATAGGGTATAAAGCTCCAGTTCTAGTTAGCATGTTTGCCCATAGCCATTCATTAATCTTCCTGTCTTGAAACCTTGTCCTCTACTGTCCTGATTTGTTGATGATGTTTCCCTAAAGGGAAAGCTAAGACACTGTTTTCACAGAAAAGGAAAATCCTTAAAGAAGTCTTTATAAAAGTGTGCCTAATTTCCAAATTTCTGAAAAAACTTTGAGTTTGTGAAATTCCTGCAATTCGTAATTTCTTTGAATTCATTCTTCCATTCCTGTTTTTCTGCCAAAGACTGAATTTGACATCTGATTTTTTTCTGAATTATTACAAATGAAATCTCTCTCCAGAATTACTTGCCTTAATCTGTTTAGAAAAAGATAAATTAAGACACATTAATCAAAATGAATGCAGTTTTATTGAGTATTTAGGAACAAAACTATAATTTACAATAATTTAAAATATTTTAATTAAAGATCTACTGAGCTAATTATTGAACGTATTATCTTCAAAGATAAGTAAATGAACTGTTTCATCTGCTGATGAAATATTAGCTGTATAAGAAATGGGAAAAGTACATACTGTTCCCTTAATTTGATTTGTTAAAAGTGTCCTATTAAAAATACAAATAAATATAAAACATATGAAAACAAAACAAGAAGTGAAGTTCACTTCATATAACTTAAACTAAGCATGTTGGTATTGTGCATATTTATATACAAAGTCTTTCAAACAATAAATGCAATGGAACTGAATAAAAGAAAAATAAAAACTAGTACAGGGAGTATAAAATGCAGTAGATTCTTTAAAGAGTCTAATTTCTATGGACTGGAGAACAAATTGCATTACAATACTCTGTAGTACTGCAAATTCCTACTATGGGGTGAAGAGGGAAATATTAAATGCGTTGGGGTTTGCAGTTTTTCATAATCAAATTATTGCACTGTCATCCGCTTTTGTTTTCATGACTGGTTGGAAAAAAACCCAATAGCTTAGAAAACATCTTAGTTAAAAGTTAGTAGTTGGTAGAAGATTTTTTTATTTCTTTGGTTTTTTTTGTTTTATTTTTTTTTATACTAAGGTAGACATAAATTCATGTCTTACCAAAAGTCAGCATTTATATAAATTATATTTATACAGAACTGATTTTTTAAACTCTTGTTAATTTTGAACTTTACTGGACAACTGCCATTAGGTCATTAGTTAAGATAATGACCTCTGATTTGTTATCTAAAATCTGGACATCTTAATTTTTTTTTTTTTTTTTAAGAAATGTAAAAGTTTCTGTGTTCGTAAGTTCATTCTTACATTGGTTACTTATTTTTAACTTACATAGTTTCATTTCAGTTTGTAGCATTTAGACTTAGCATTTTTCATTTAAGAGGGATTACAGCCTTTCTCTCAGGCTTGTTTTCTCCTCATGATATATCTCATGAAGTTATATTAAAAAAAAAAAAAAAAGAACAAAAAACCAACAAACTTCCCCCAAACCCAAAAGAAAGAACCTGCAAACTCTTAGCAGGAGCTGTGGGAGAAATCAGGCCTCATTCCATGACAAGACATAGTAGAGGTTCACTGATTTTTGTAGGTTTATGATAGACACCTGATGCCTTGGGTTTTAACTTTTATCTTTTTCAAATCCTGTACTGCCTAGTGTGCAATTCTGAAGTTTCTTGTAGCCTGTTAACTTCTGCTCTCTCATGCTAAGTAGACGTAACAAAGCCTCTCCAGGCTTGCTCTTCAAGGACTGCCAGAGCTTCCTAGGCCCAAAAAGTATAAACCAAAATCCTCTGAGAGGGAGGCAAGCTTGGGGAAATTACATCATTAACTGAAGCTTTAATTGCAGAATTAACCCTGATATGCAAATGAACCAAACTTATAAAAGTGTGAAGAACTCGTGACCTGTGGTCCATCTTGGGATCCATTTTGGCAGTAGCCTCTGGACTCCCCAGGGTGTACCTTTGAAGGCCCTTCAAACAAATACCTACCTTTATTCCCTTATTCCTGCTTAGTCTCTGGTTTTTTTAGGCGGCCACTTCAGGCATCACACCCATCCCACCCTCTCTGAAACTCCTTGTCAGTTTTCAACACAGATCAACAACTGGTTTACAACTGAGGCCTTATGGTTACCATGGCTGATTCCAAAATAGAAACAGCAGTAGCAAATTTATTTTCGATATTTCAGTTAATTTTCAGTTAATATTGACAAATTTCATAAAATTGTAGGGATAATTTGTAGGAGGAAGTAAATAGCAGTCTCGTGTGTTTCATTCACAGCTCTGTGTTGAAGGCACAACAGATCTAGATCCTAGCCCACAAATTTTACAAGACAAGTTTATGCACCTGAATAAGTTTATAGTAATCAAATCATGTGCTCTGATGATTTGAAATATTTAAAAATATTTCAAACAAAAATAAAAATAAAATTTGCTTTAAAATATTTTCAGCAAAATTACTTCTTTCTCAAGAGACATATTCCCATAGCTTTTTTTTTTTTTTTTTAACTCAGGCTTGTCAATGTTTTTGTTTAGAAGAACACTTAAAAGAATCATGCACTTGGCCCCTACCTAAGAATGATGTTAAATTCCTGTATATTCCTGATGTATATTTCTGTTTGCTAGTACTAGCAATATTCTCAGTAATTTCATTGACTGCTGGTTCATGAAATAAAGGTCAGCTTAGTCTTCAACATACAATGCAGCTGATGGAGCTGATGGAATACTTTTGTAGTTCAGGTTTTGGTACTCTTCACTCATTTTAAAGAGACATAAGAGAACAGTTTTTTTATATTAATACCAGCACATCTCGGCAAGAGTTGATAAATACCAGAAGCTATTATATTGCTGATACTGTCTTTGTCCAATATTGCTTCCCGTCTTCATTTCCTTCAGTAATTTTACTGAGCAATTTTTTTAAATGCACTCCAAGCAAACATCATGCTTAACTTGCTAAAAGAGGAATGAAAATATAATTAACATACTCCTGCAATATTGCGAAGGTATGGTTTCATCATTGTTTTTTGCAAAGGAAGGGAATGAAGGAAAGAAAAAATTTACTTCTTGCCATAATATATCAAAGTTATCTGTATTTTTAAGCAGTTCTCTGGCCTAGAAATCTGGTTTTAGAAGAAATACTCCTGAAGGACCTATAGAGTTATGCTAGATTCCTGTAAATTCTTAGGGAATTACTAAATTCTGAGAGAATGCGTATTATTCACATTATGGGGAAAAAAAAAAAGGTAAAGGTAAAATTGTTGAAATAAAAATTCAAGGCTAAATTTAAAAAAACCCCAGAATACTGAAGTGAAAATGTGAAAATGCATAGAATTCTGATGGAAGAGGGAATTCTTTCACAGCAGCAGCATCAGAGATTGTCTCCATTTCAAGAAGACACTTAATTTCTACCACCTGAGCAATGGTAGCCAAGCTGGGAAATATTTGTTGGGTGTCGTACTGAGAATGGGGAACATACTGATGCTTAGCATAGTAAAATATTAATCTCAGTTATCTTTGTGTGTATCAGCCCATAAGAAATTACTTTGTACTTTGAAGTTGTGTTCATCCTGCCTGCAGAATGTCTGTGTGGATGGTATAAGTTGCCCACAGTTACACACAGAAGGAGCGTTATACTGGGAAAAGTGAAGAAGGCTGATGTAGCATCCAGAAATAAATAGGGAAAGAGATTTTTGGATAGTGTCTTACTGAGTTTGGTGCCTCTGGTAAGCAGGGTGGGGTGGAGACACTGATTATACTACTTCCATGTTCCCAACAGATCTCTGTGTATAGATTCACTGAAACTCCTCTTTCAGCAGTGGCGATCAGAACAAGCTCTGTCACTCCTGTGCAAAATCCTGAGCAAAAGGGATGACACTAGGAGTTTTATTGAATTCAATAAACTCTTTTCATAGAAAACTATGTATTTTGCCTATAATTAGTGTTATCTACACATAGAGGTATGTTTATAGCACCTTAGGGTGATTGCAGGATCACAATCTATATTAACAATAAATAACTGAATTTTGCAAAAATAGTTGTTTTTTAGTCTTTCTGTAAGGATAAGCTTTTTTGTCATTTCTGCTGTTGTGAGAATTGGATATGTATTCCACAGTAAGGATTTATCATTGGCTTAATGGAGTAGTTTCATTCCTAGATCCAGAATGAAATGTAGAAAGATAAGAGGCAATGCCTTTTAACATTGTCTAGGGTTTATCTCTCAAGGAAAAGATTACTATCAGAAAAGAGAATAGCTTATGTAAAAGAATAGGAATAAGGCAAAGTGTCAGGAAAACAGAAAAGGAATACCTCTGAGGAATCTGTACACAATCTGGTTTATGGAAAACAAAAACAAAAAAGCAACCAACTAAAAATTAAAATTGAAGTAATAATTTCTTCTTCTTCTTTTTTTTCTTTAACATACAGGTATCTTGCTTATATTTGAGAAAAAAAATGTTTTCATAATTTTTTTTTTAATTTTTAAATAATTTTTTAATATTTCCATTAAAAATTGGGTTTTTAGCTGCCAGCAGTATGAAAAGTGTTTATGTTGTATCATATGAAATAACCATATTATCTTTGAAAAAATGTATTTTTGTATATAAATGGTTTGACTGTTTTCTTTCATGCTCCTGTGGTATGCATACTAACAGAGATATTTCCCTAAACAAAGTTACATGAAGTACAGTAAATTTTCCTTCAAATACAATTTTCTTCACATATTATTTCCATATCATTACTGTAGTATGATGATATGATTATTGTTGACTTGGACTTGTATTCTTACTTCTAGTGCAGAGAAAGACAAAAAATAAACCCCTGACATTACTATGAATGACACTCTGTAGAATCACGTGGTTCGGACGGACGGGACAAACGATGAGAGATCTCTGGAGTCAAAAGTTGTCTTGAAGCAAGCGATTTATTGCTAGGGCGCGGGTGAAGAGGCCCTGCAGAGAGCTGCCAGCCGCAGCTCTGGGCAGGGCCGAGGTAGAGAACTGATAAGAAGAAGAGGTGGCGAAGAGGAGGAGGCGAAGAGGCGCCGGTAGAGAAGAGAAGACAAAGAGCAAGGACCGGAATTTCGCGATCCTTTTATCTCTCTTTCTACTGAATATTCTAGTCTACTTGACCAATCTAGTACAAGATACAGAGTCCTATAGCATTTACATACAGCCTATGAGAATCCTTACATTACCATACTGTCTTGTATTTCAAACTCTAAAAACTGCTTTCTGGATCCCCTGCCAGGTTGGCAGGGTCTGCTCTGACCCTTGGACCTGTCTGCAAGCAGAGGGTATTGTTCAATCAAGAAGGGGGCTACCTTCAGCAGCCATACCATTGTTTTCCAGTTGTTTAGTAACTGGGGTTTGGCATTTCAGATATCGAACTCTGCCCTTAATTCTATTTCACTTACAGGTTTCATATTCTCCAAACTTAGACAATCATATTCACAAGGCTTTCCTGTTTCATCCTCCCCAACAAAACTCCAAACTGACTGAGCAGGAAGCCAAGGAATAATTTAACTTATTTTACTTAATTCTCTAATGGTCACACTGAGAGTCTAAAACATAGTGTAATTAGGGCTCTTTTTTAATAATAAGGGAAAAGACATTCTGTCTTTTATAATACAAAGTAGACCAAGGAAAGACTCCAGCTGAGCTAAAGGAGTTGAAGATTTTTGTTGCTGTTGGTTTTTCCCCTAGCTGGACCACACAAGAGAAATAGATGGTTTGAGAACCATTCTGGTGTTACTCATTCCTGTGTTCTTAAAGATTCAGGAAAACAAAGAGATTCTTTTTCCTTGAACCGCTTATCAACACACAAAGATAATAATTCATCTGCTCAAGAAGTTTCTATCTTGGCGTAGAAAAGATTATCTTTAGTAAATAAACTACACAGTATGATGTTCGTTTTTTGTGGAGTTTTTTTAATACCAAGTTATCTGTATGCTCATATATTAATCTTCTATAGGTGTAAGCTTAAAACTGAAGAAAAAACTAGAAGGTACTTAGAACAACTTATCTTCTTATTCTTGAGTTTGTATATCTCAATTGAGATGAAGGACCTTTAGAAATCTCAGAATTTCATGTCAAAAATGTCAGTAAATTTGGTTTGTCTATATGTCAATCAGTCTGAAAAGTCCTTCAAACCTTTCTGTGGTGAGAAGGGAATTGTAGAGACAACTAAAACTGCAATAGAGGAAAACTTTTTCCATCTACTAATGCTGGAGACTTTGAAGCTCTTATTTTAGGGGATGTGCATCTCATTCTGATTGATATTTAAGCAATAAAAAGCACATTTAAAAATAAGGTTAAAGTGTGTTCTGTAAACAAACTGAACAAATATCAAAGTTACATTCATGGAAAATCTGTGAATAAACTTCAGTCACCAATAATACCACTATATACCTATCCAGTACCCATGTCATAGCAGATACTCTGCTCACTTTTCAACATATTTAACAACAGTGATAGTGGAAGAGTCCACAAAAACAGGTGTCATGGAACTAAAAATTAAATTATAACACTTTATGTATCATAGAAAATATAAATAGAAAATATAAATAGAAAATGTGGATATTTAAGTTCACAAATGCAGAAGAAAATGTTCCAACTATTTTTTGTAGAAACTGATTGTCAAATAAAGGACGTTTGTGACTTATAATTCAATAGTATTTTAAAACTCAACATGTAAGATTGAAGCAGATGTCAGAAACCCAACACAGGTAGAAGTTCTTGTCAGTGATTATTTTGTCAGGCATTAAAGTAAGTATTGTAAACATATAGTAGTAGTAGCAGTAGTTCGTATTTTTCTCCACCTCACCTCCTGTTTCTTTTAAAATCCTCTGAAAAAAATACACTGAAGAATCAGAAACATGCAACTTATCCGTCTTATCATTAATCTAAAAAAAAATAAGAACGGAAACTGATGCAGGAAGACATTTTGATTGAATGTCTTTTGATCACCATAAAGCAAAAAGATCTTAATGGTTTCATTGTCAGAAACCCTTTATAAAACTAAATAAATTTTAAAATTGTTTGGTACTCTAAAGGGATTATTTTAATTCTGTGATTTAAAATTAGAACATTAAAAGACATATGTGTCAAGACTGAAAAAGTCAGAGGCGGTGTGTTGTATTCTTGCTAAGTGATTAAGAGAGATCAAGAGATCAGACATTCCAGCCTAAACATGTTGCAGAGAGATGTCAGCTGAGGTACTGAACCATGGCTGAACATTAGCATTGTGTCAGATTTAAGCTACTAAGTCCTGTCCAGTGTTGGCTGAAGAACTTGAAAATATTTCTGCTCCTGTATGTAAGCATGAGCAATTCTCCATACTGTATTCCACAAAGGGGTAAAGACATTTCCTAAGCTGTTTATATGTCTTAGTGTTTACAGGGTCAGGACCAAATATGAATTAAAAGTTATTTTCCTTAATTATGTGTGCACTTGGCACTAGACCTTGATCTTCTTGAAGTGTTTTTATCCATCTAGTACTACAGTGATTTCATTGTGATATGATTCACACTACATATGAGTCAGTATTCTGCATGCAGTACTTTATTGCAAGAATCAGCATTATTTTAGTAAGAACAGCTTCTAAAATGTTATTTTTAAAGTAAAGTTTAGTGTGCTTGGTACCAGAGTGGCCATTGTCCAAATAGTAACATAAAAATTTACTTTTGCAATTGTCAGTGTTCCTTTGTGGCTGCAATTAAAAAAAAAAAAAAAAAAAAAAAAAAAAAAAAAAA
>VZRV01003483.1:284533-346134 GCA_013398115.1 Falcunculus frontatus
AGGATTGGTTTACCACTGTAATTAATGATTTCTAAAAAAGTTGGGAGTTTTGATGTCAATATTTCCAAGGGATCAATTTGAATTGAAGCACATTGTGTAAAAAACAATGAACACAAGCCTCAACTGTAGATAATCCAAACTGACAGAAAAACATATTTATAGCCAGAAGTTACCCTGAAAATATATGGATGATGGCTGTACAATTCTCTGAAAGGAGGAATATTCTATCCACTTGATAGGATTGTCAGTTATGTCTTCTCATAAAACCAGTATCAATTGACATTTTGAAGCAACCTGAGTTGCTGATCTTAAACATGGACAAAAAAAAAGAAAAGAAAAAAATTAATGTTTTGGTAACTTTTAAAATGCTAGTAAAAAGGGGCCACTTTCAGTTTTCTAATGATGACATAACTGAATAACGAATGGAATGGAATGCTGAAAAAAAAGTTTAAAAAATTAATTTATTTTCTTGTTTGCAAATTGGACGTAGCTCAGAATTTCATCAGATATTTTAAATGTCTCATTATAGGAAGAAAAATAATACTTGCAAAATTTTCCACAACCAATCTGTCAATCTTTTCAGTGGGATTTGTGGAATTTTCTTAGAGATAACATACAGATTAGATGGAGTTAGGATTGCTCTCTGAAACCTGATGATTTCTTGATATTAAATTTAGGAAGAGCTACTTTGATAGGGATATGGCTTCCACCAAATCTGGCCAGAGAGTTTCAGTTTTCCTTCATCAGTCCTATAATTCACAAAGGAAATTATAGAGAAATGTTCACTCTTGATTTGAATACATTGTTCAATACATTTTCAGTAAGGTGTTCCACTGGATAATTCTTGTTGGCAAAATATTGTACTTTTCAATAGGCCAGATCTGGTAAATTAAAATCTGAGTGCAAACTAGTTCATAAGTCAAATAGGAAGAGGTCTTATGCTAAGTTCCTAACTTAGGTGCCTATAACAACATGTTGTGAAGTTAAGGCTAGAGTAGTTATCTGAATCCTAAATAATATACTTATTCAGGTATGTTCATGTTAGGTAATTTCAAACTAAAAAATGAAGCATCACTTAAAGAATATGTACACTTCCTTGCAGGATCTCTATAACAGTAGAAATAAACTCTGCAATTAATAAGGTATAAGGAAATTTGTATGGGAGAAAAACTTCATAAATATGAATAGATTTCTTTATATATATTTTAATCTACCAGGAATAATTCTGCCCTTTAATTACGGTAGCTATTTATATCCTTTCATACAAAACTTTATAGATAGGAATTTTTGCCAACCTTTTTTTTTTTTTCCAATTTAAATGTCTCATGAAGGAACTAATTTTCATCATATATAACACTGTAATTTTTTTAATTGATTTTTTTCCTTTTCTATGTGATACCATTTGTGCAGGAATTACATTATGTGTAACATTCAAAAATGATAACTTTAAATTCCAGGTTTTTTACTGATTTTTAATAATAGTCTGAGGAGACTCTAAATTTCAACATCCTTTTCCTAAACATGTTCTTGAAAAGAAGCTTGCAAGGTGATTGACTCTGTGTCTTAACCGTCAAACTGTTAAAGTTTGCATAATATGAACACACTTCAATGTATCTTTCACATTTATTTAAAGGCAACCTGAAAGCTGGTTCAAAGCTTGTTCATAGCATAACATTAGCATAACATGCAGCAATCTTTACGAGAAGCACACACCTCTTGGCAACAAGTCAAAAGTGGCCACTGTCCCTGAAGCGGTAAGGCATGGAGCCAATATGATTGTTAAGCATAGGCAGTTTCTGGAAACTTCAAACCATTTTGCAAGAGCAGTTTGAAAACGGTATTTAAGGAGACAGCAACAAATACTGTTATATTTAGATGCAAGATACTAAAATGTTGCTATATAAGGTCCTGGTGTCTTAGCATCAAAGGATCAAAGAGTATCTGGATATTCCAACATCTAAATCTTGTTTTGGCTGTTATTTTCTTGTGGGTTTGGATTCAAAATTTAGAACACAAGTCATCTCACCTGATGTTAGCAATCTAACATTTGATCTAAACTGACCATTTAAGATCTCCCAAGAGTAAAGAGACAATTATTTCCAGGGAAGATTCACCATATTTCTCTTCAACATATTTTACAATTCAGAATCAACCAGTTCTTAGAAATGCATTTCACTGGCTATTAAGAAACCTAATATAGTAAGTTAATACTACATACCCAGATTTGGGATACATAATTCCATTTATAGCAACTGATTTCATTTTCCATAATGTAAAATAAATACTAGATTTTGTGAAAAATTGATTTTCTTTTGTTTTTTTAAATATATTTGGTGTGCTTTTTCTTTTTAATATAAGATAAGCAAACTGGGCATCTTAAGTCCAGTATTTCCACTCAGGTGAATAAGTAACTATAGTAAAATTTTAAAGATATTTGCTAAATTAAAATATTCATTAAAAAAAAAAAAAGGAAAAACATTTAAACCAATAATCTTTATTCTTCCTGGACTTGTAACCTGACTTCTAATTAATGAATTTGGTAAAGAGTCCCTTTTCATAGTTGTAGGTGCTATTGTAATATAGGAAATTTAAAGAGAAGCAGCAGGGCAGAATCCTCCATCTTTGACTCAAAGGAGATTTGCACAAGTGTGCATAACACTTGATGCAATTTCCACTCAGGCCATGAGTTCAAAAGGCTTATTCATGCTTGAAAGCTTTGGACTATCTGCTAGAGACACCTGTACGCAGTCTTCTTATTTTTGAGAGAAATCCTTTTCATGCTGTCACCAAAACCAACCTCAGCTCAGGAGGAATTTCAAAATGCAATCGTTGCATGAACAGTGCATGACCTCAGCAGTGGTCAGTGTCTTTTAGCAATGAATGCTTATAAAAGCAGACAACTGTAAGAATTACTGCCGTCTTTCCAACTCTACCTCCTGTACACTTAAAGAGATAGAATATGAAAGACGAAACCAGCCCATTTTAGTTGCACTAAATAGCACAGCTAAATTTGGATGTATTTTCTGAAGGTTTTGATGACTGTAGAAGTCCTTCCTGAAAAGCTTCTTAGTACAAAAGTCTCCTAAGGATGCCTCAGTGTTTGTTTTTCAGTTCTCAGCTATTTTTCTCCTTGAACAATGCTGTTAATACACATACCCATTAAAAGTAACTTCATAACTTTTCAAAACCAAGTGTCGGAACTTTGTAACTGCACAAATAATCTTGACTCATCTATGATTTTGCCTGGAAAGAAGCAAAGATCACATATGGTTGCTTATAGCCTGAGAATGACAGAGCTCTCAATCCTCATGTTCAAGAAATCAGGCAAGGGAGGCCGGAGAGGAGCATGGCTGTGCGTGCTTGGGCTGGAATAGGGTTAGTTTTCTTCATAGTAGCTAGTATAGGGCTACATTTCGGATTCGTACTGAAAACAGGGCTGATAACACAGAGATCTTACTGAACAGTGCTTACACAGAGCCAAGGCCTTTTCTGCTCTTCACCTCATACCACCAGTGAGGAGGCTGGGGGTACTACACTAGAAGCTGAGAAGGGACACAGCCAGATCAGGTGACCCCGACTGACTAAAGGGATATTCCATACCATATGGCATCATGCTCATCATATAAAGCTGGGGGGAAAAAAAGAGGGGAAATTTCAGAGTGATGTCATTTGTCTTCCTAAGTAACTGTTGACCATGACAGAGCCCTGGTCTCCTGGAGATGGCTGAACACCTGCCTACCAAAGGGAAATGGTGAATGGATTCCTTGTTTTGCTTTGGTCACTGCTGCTTTTGTTTTACCTATCAAACTGTCTCAATCTCAACCCACAGGTTTTCTCACTTTTGCTCTTCCAATTCTCTCCCCCGTTCTACTTTGGGAGAGTGAGTGAGCAGCTGTGTGGTGCTTGATTGCCAGCTGGAGCTAACTCAAAGGTCTGACAGGGTATCATTATCTCAACACAAGCTTACTCATGACATGTTATGACACCTAGTGAAGCTTCTATTTTCAGGGATAGCAAGGAACATGTTGTGTTTGCAGTTAGGGTTTTACGATTTTATTAGGCAGAGTCTACCCTTTTTTTAAGGTACGGTGAAAGTGCCACCTCCTTCTGGTCAAAATAAAGTGTGGGAAGGAAGTGCACAGGCAATGCAACCAGAGTCTTATATCCTGAGAAGAATAGAGAAATTCTGTGTAGGCACAGGATAAGAAATGTTAAGGCAGAGTTGGAGATGAATTTGGCAACTGTGAAGAACAGTAAGAGGGGCTTCTACAGATATATGGGTCATAAAGGGAAGATGAAAGAAAATTAATGTCCCCGATAAATAAGATGGCCTGGAGAAGATGAGGCTCCAGAGTGAACTCATCGAGGTCTTTCAGTACTTGAAGGGGCTTATACAAAAAAGGAAAAGTAAAATTTTACATAGACAGATAGTGGTAGGATGAGAGGGAAAGGTTTCAACCTAAAAGAGGAGAGACTAAGATCAGATGCTCGGAAGAAATTATGTACTCAGTGGGCAGTGACGCCCTGGAACAGGTTACCCGGAGAAGTTACGGATCCCCCATCTCTGGAAGTCCAAGGTCAGGTTGGATGGGGCCCTGTGCAGCCTGATCTACCGGGTGGCATCCCTTCCTGTGGTATCGCTGCTCACAACAAGGTGTTTGAACTAGATCATCTTTAAGGTTCCTTCCACCCAAGACTTTCTATGATTCAGTTTCCCATGCAGAAGACCTTTCAAGCTTGGCTGCTTCAACCTGGGCAACTGAAATCCTAAAGGATGCTGGCTATCAGTTTCAATTTAAAGCCATCAGCTCCATGGTACTGTATACACATGGTCCATGGAGTATAGAAATTCTGAGGGCTAACAACTTTGAATAAACAGTGAACATAACTGATAATGAGTGAGAACTACTAACATAAAGTACATTGTCAATAAATGTGATAGTAGTAAGATTTTTTTAAGTTTAAAACTGGCCCGATTCATGTTGTTTTAACACTTCTTTCACACTGATCTCTAATTGTTTCTAATGTCTCTAATTCTCATAGACATATTTATCAGTTATATGACAAGATGAAGTAAACCACTTGAATGCACCTTGCATACCAATAAATGCTAGTGTATGTGCAGCTTATTCATTCTTCATTTGCCGTATTCAATAGTCTCCCCTTATCGTTTGGTGATGTTCATGTGTGTTTATATGTAGACACCCCTATTGAGGTTCCGGAATCCAGAGATGAGGCCGCTCGGCGTGTGAGTCGTCTTCCTAAATCATAGGTGTGCAGTGCTAACTGAGATGCCAGGAAATGACCACTGGTTCATAAAGACATTTAACTTGTTTGTCATATTTGTCATTCCTATATGATCTCTTTGGCTATTTGAGGCAGTCTCAAATGGCCCAAACTGGCTGTATACAGACATCTCGGTCACAGATGTCCAACTGAGCTTGCCACTCGTGTCTCTTTAAAAGTAAGGAAGGAAATCAGCACCTCTAGACAGCAATTTACACGAGATTAATCTAATTACATGTTTTCTCGCTGGAAGTACCTGTTGCTCCCCATGGCCTATGTTCTCCTGTAATTATTGAGATGTATTTAGGCAAATAAATCCCACTCTTTGAAATCAGAACTCTAAAAAATAATTCAGTAGAAGTACTATCAAAGATACTTTGAATTGCCGTGTTCTGACAGAAAACTTTACATTCTCTTTTGCTTCTTGTGAGTTGTAACATGTTGGAAAGGGTTCAAAAATTTTCTGTGTCATTATTGTTTGCCTTTGGAGAGGCAAGATTTTTGTATATATGTAAATAGAATAGTAACAGTAACAGAATCGCAAGCTATGGTTCTACACATATGATGCAGGAGACATCATCAGTAATTAATTTAAATTTTTGAAAAAAAGATGCCAAAACTGGATGAGAAAAAACATGCTTTCCTGTCTTACATTCAGAAAGGTATGAAAATAAAATCAAGCAGCAAATAAAAATTACTCTATGACAATAATTTTCTTTTTGTAGAGGAGGTGTCGGTTTCACCATACCTTTAAAAAAGGATAGAATCTACCTACAGAAATTGTAAAACCATTGTAACCCTAATTGTAAACACATGTTCATTGCTTTCCCTCAAAATAGACGCTTCATTAGGTAGTATAACCTGTCATGTGTAAGCTTGTGTTAAGATAATGACACCCTGTCAGTCCTTTAGCTACCCAAACAAATTGATTGTATCACAATGGCTGTTGTGGGTTAACCCCATGTGGTAGCTAAGCACCAAACAACTGCTCACTCTCTCTCCCTGGCTGGAATGCAGGAGAGAATTGGAACAGTAAAAGTGAGAAAACTCGTGGGTTGAGATATAGACAGTTCAAAAGAGAAAGCAAAAGCAGCAGAGACAAGCAAAGCAAAATAAGGAATTAATTCACCACTTCCCATTGGCAGGCAGGTGTTCAGACACATCCAGGAGAGCAGAGTTCCATCAGGTGTGCCAGTGACCCGGGGAGACAAATGGTATCACTCTGAACATCCCACTTCTCTCTTCTTTGCCCAGCTTTATGTGCTAAGCATGATGCTGTATTGTGTGAGATATCCTTTGGCCAGCTGTAGTCAGCTGCCCCAGCTGTGTCACCTCCCAGGTACACGTGAACATCCAGCCTCCTTGATGAGAGGTTGCAGTGAGGAACAGAAAAGTCCTGTCTTGGGGTGATTTTATGACAATACTGCATTTCCCTATCGTCTGCTTTATGCCCAGAAATGGGTCCCGTAACTTTAAACTGGGTCCAGAAGAGTGGGGAGAGAAGCCAAGCAAATTCTTCAGCACAGTCTGTGTTCAAGGACTCACACATACTCCCCTGCGTTCTCACCGCTGCAGAGCTGAGGGAGCACCTTCCTGCTTTTAGCCAGCCTGTTAGCTGAGGCAAGAAATTTTGCCATACCATCATACAGAAATCCTCAGGAAATACTTCTTCCTCTTCTGGAGCTGTTCAGCTTAGCTGTGATCCGAGAACCAGATCATCAGACCCCGTGGATGGGGATGCTGCATCTCAGCCTCGGACCTCGGGAGGGGCCGAGCCAGCTACAGAAAATAACTTTGAATCCACCAACTTTCTCCGCACCAAGGACGTTTATTATCTAACATTACTCATTTGTTTCCTGTGCCTTGCCAGCACTCTTCTTGTTAAATAAATAGTTTTCTTCACTTTCATCGAAGAAATTCCTTTTGTACTGGTAGGGGAGGGAGTGCTGAAACCTGTCTTCTGGGGAGGAGTCGTTCCCTCCAGAGCATTTCCTCCTAAACTTGTCTCAAACTGAGACAAGTCCTCAATTTTGTATAAGCATTGCTCAGAAAAAACTATAACATAAGTGCGTTATTTTCACTGTTTTCACCACAAATCCAAAACATTCCACCATGCAAGCTACTATGAAGAAAAAAATTCTATTAATCCAAATCCAGTGCTACAGTATATTGGACTGGAAAGAAAGTTGTGATTCTTTTCACTAGTGACTGTCAAAAAATATAGTTATGGTGGGATTCAACACCAGACTCTGAAATGGAATTTTTCTCAGTTTCGACCCATTTGCATTCAGGTGTCATTACTGGTGATTAGTCCAAGTTCTTGTTATAGTCAGTGGAAATCTAGGCTCAATTATAAAGTAAGAATATTATACCACTCTTTCTTTCTTAAGTTCTTGAGATACCAACAAGACCATTTCATTGATCTAAACTACAAGTAATGTACAACTTAAAGAATTCAAAGATTGTTCATATGATATGAAGGAAATAACATTGTAAGCAAAGTTGACTTACAGTTTATGAACCTAATAACCATATCTCTATAATTACTTCTTAATTCATGTCATTTTTATTATCTATATACAATTTTTCTATCTTCATGTACTCCATTAGAAATCTACCTTGATTTTTAGTTATGATTTGTAGTTATTGCATGAAAAATTATCATGCAATTTATACTGAAACTATGCCATACCTTAATATAAATACCAAAATCTTGAATTAGTATAAATATGATGTTAATTTAAAAAAAATAGAAAAAAAAGACACCACCTCCCCCCATCACCTCCATACCCCAGGATTTAATCCATAGTGCATTACCACCGACTCATTTAGTGTAGGGAAGACACAATAAATCAATGTTTGTTAACGTATGCTTAAGTAGAAAAGCAGTTTCACAGGTCAGGCAACATAGTCAGGAAATGTCTGTGAAGCAGTGGTGCATTGACTGTTGAGAAGGACACAGCCAAAATGACAAAAATTCTTTGACTTTTGCGTGCATTCTGGTTTCCTTTTTGTTATTATTTTGGCCAAACACTTACTTCTCTGTCAGTAGCAGTGGTTAGCAACATATCCACAAAAACTCAGATTAATGTTTCAAACATTTAAAGTAATATTGTTTTTTAAGTGATTGGGGTGGTGAAGAAAGGAAACGGTATCAGCGGCATAAAATACAATGCAGTGCACAGAGAGTATAATTCCAGGCCTGGACTTGAAACTTCACCAGTTCCAAAAGTTAGTTTTCTTTCAAAGTCAGGGGAGATGAGGATAGAAAAAAGTCTCCATTGTGCCAAATTTGAGATCAACACTCAGCTGGTGAAATAGATGGCAGAGACTGGAACACCGTGTGTATTCACGTTAGTACCATTAAATGTGTCCACAAGATGTATGCATTCCTAAAGGTCAGAATCAATTACAAAATCTGAACTGTCTCCTGTGAACCACGAATTACACAAGAAATATATCTGAGTCTTTAAAAGAGTCTGTTCCCTACTATCTTAACTTTATTCAAGTCCAAAGCCTCTTTGAAATTTTTCCAGCACTAATAAAGCTCAGCTGACTGCCTAATGCATAAAAGAATTTTCTTCAGCTAAAAGTATTAAAACTTTTATCCACCTACTTTGACCTCCAAATTAGCATGTAAGGAATATGACAGTGAAAGTAGATGCTGAATTTTTATTAGACATTCTAGTATCTTCAGTTCTACTAATTTAGGGTGAAACTGAAGTGTCAAGAAGTTGCCTTTTTTGTATTGTATAGAAAGGATCATTTATGCATTATTATAATACAGAATATCCTGGCAGCATTTTAAAAACGAGAGAAAATCCTAGGCATGGATGCTCTTTAATGATCTACCTTTAAAAAAAACCAGTTTCATTACCCTTCTAGTAGAAAAACCTAGCTGGGTTTTCCTTTATGAGTAGAACTTATTTAGTTTCATGACAGAGGTTTTGAAAACATTTAATGTATATTTAAAATTATAATGCATAAGGTTTGAGGTCTTTAACCCTCACTCACATAAAATTGTTATCAAGTTAATTTTGTCAAAGGTATAAGACAAAAGCTTGGCCATATTTTAATTTTGACTTTAAATATTAACTAACATTTCAATTAGTCTCTTCATAATATATTTACATTTACTGTTAAAGTGCATTTGCATTTGATATTTTAAAGTGAACATTTAATTTTTGTGTATTTCTATAGCACAGTTCATAGAAAGGTATTTTACTGTTGGGAAATTGATCTTCAGTGAATAAAGATTAGTTCAGTAGCAAACCTGTCTATTAAGATAATTTCTAATGTCTCCATTAACATTGTATCCAAATGATTTATAGCTACATGTATGCTGGCGGGAAGGGATGTCATCCAGAGGGACTTTGACAGGCTTGAGGGGTGGGGCTGTGTGAACCTCATAGCGTTCAACAGGTCCAAGTGCAAGGTCCCATACTGGGTTGGGGCAATCCCAAGCACAAATACAGTCTGGGAAGAGAATGGATTGACAGCAGCTCTGTGGAGAAGGACTTGGGATTGTTGGTAGATGGGAACCTTGACATGAGCCAGCAATGTGCACTTGCAACCCAGAAAGCCAATCATATCTTGGGCTGTGTGAAAAGAAGAGTGGCCAGCAGATTAAGGCAGGTGATTCTGCCCCTTTCTTTCACTCTTGTGAGATCCCAGCTGGAGTGCTACGTTCAGCTCTGGGGCCCGTAACATAAGAAGGACGTGGACCTGCTGAAGCGAGTCCGAAGGAGGGTCACAAAGATGATCAGAGGGCTGGAGCACTTCTCCTGTGAAGACAGGGTGATGGAGTTGGGGTTGTTCAGCCTGGAGAAGGCTTGAGGGAGATCTTATAGCATCTTCCAGTACCTAAAGGGGGCCATCAAGAAAGCTGTAGAGGGACTTTTCACAGCGTGGTATGGGTTGGACTTTAAGGCAATGAGTTACAAATTCCACCAACTTCTGTAGAAATACGATTAAGTTTGTATTTATAGTAGTTTATTTCCTAGCAATCCAGAAGGTAGGAACAGAAGTGGGCTAAGGGAAATGTATTAATTTAATTATGGAATATTTGCTAAAGTCAGAAAATACATCAGCTGAACTCCAAAATTACTAAAAGAAGAAGAAAGTATTCTACACTCCTCTTAGGCATATTTTTATTTTTGGAATATGCTATGGAACAAAAACAGTGAGAGAAACTAATGATGAAATGCTTTCTGAGATTGAATTTTTTCACTTATATAGTTATTTAGTGGAAACAATAAATGTGTTTGACCAATACATAGGTATTCAATAGACTTTTGTGAGAATATCATGTTGTATAAATTTTACTTTTTGATGTATGAAGAATCTTTTTGTTCATTTGTCCATTATCTCTATGGCATGTTCTATTAAAGAATTCACCAGGTCGTAGTGAGGAAGGCTGTCTTCTTCTGTCTGGTCAAAATCAGGTATAAACCTCCGGAATGAGAAAGACAGCAAACTCTAAGAACATTTGAATAGCCCAATTGGAAAGCAGGCGTTCAGTTTTCCAGAGGAAAGGCAAAAAAACCCCTTTAGATTAGTCACACATGCTGTTAAAGATTGTGGGCCCCCTGCTCCAGAGATCCTAAAAGTTACTAGTTTGAGAAAAACAGGAGAGGTGTAATTTTGCAATGGTACAGTGGACTTTTTAGAATGTCCTTCATACTACAGTCTATCTTGACTATATCTAATTCACTGTGTTGAAAGAGCCCTCAAAAGACTTTTGGGCGTTTCTATCTCTGTGAAACGGGGATTTTTAAATTTCATTTTCTTATAAATCATAGTATTAGGAGCCCTTTCACCTCATGTGCTTCCTTAAGACAAGAAAGCAGTCATATCCATGGGAAAGATCTAGATGAATTGCAGTCCCATCACAAAACTCGTGTATCTGTGATTAACAGCTGTGGGATCGCTAGTACTATGGTTTTAGTAGCTATCGTTGTAGGAGCATATGTGGTGTGTTCCAGGCATAAGAAAAATGACTTGAAGCAGCATGCAGAAAAAGAGTTGAGTTGAATAGTTATGGAAATTTTAAACTGCGTAAACTGTGTAACAATTGCATTTATGTAGGCCCAAAAATTTTACATTAGCAAGATTTTGTTATGTTGCAGTTTCTAAATTTTGCAAAGCATTTACGGAAGCTGGAAGCCAAATCAGAGACTACAAAAAAAGAACCTTGGGTGTTTTGATAATTGCAAAGAATTCATGGCCAGCTGGAAGTCAGAGCAATGTGTACTTAACTGCTTTGAATAGTCTGTGTTTTGCATGTAGTAATCTGTGTGCATTTGCTCTGATTGCTCAAGGGGAAATAATTACTGTTTATGAAAGATTGTCCATTATTCCCCAATTAGAGAGAAAAAACATTTTATAACAGGGAAAATCTGTCTTTTCTGTAGAGTTTGGGAGAAACTCTTCCTTACTGATGCAGTACTCCATAAAAAAATCACAGTTGTTATTCATGCAAGGTGCTACATTAGCAAGGGGTCAGAATCCCATTTTAAATACATCTTGAATTGCTATGAATTTACTACAACATTTTAATTGAACACGAGACAGCATATGAACTATAAGGAATTCATGCTCAGTTGTGATTTTCTTTCTTACTCCCATAACCTAGGGTTATAAAAGACAAGGACACAAAAAAAAAAACCCAACAAAAAAAAGAAAGTACAAGGAAAAATGCAGTTTACTTCTCAGTTTCTGACCCATAAACAGAGTAGACGAGGTTTCAACTTTTTCTTTCCCATCGATTTTTTGTCTTGCAGGGAACATGTGGGACATGTTGTACATCCCTGTAGGACTAATGTCTGCTTGGGTCCAGCCATAGTGCTATTTCCAGTCCCACTAAGCCAAAGAGTCAACTTCTTCTATTCATACTTTAATTGGTTAATTATAAAGTTTATATTAAAACTTAGTTCAGATGGTAGCATACACAGGTTTGGAGTAAGGAAATTCACTAATATATGAAATCCCTTGCTCCAAAGAAGATTTGTATAGAAAATATTTCTTAGTGATAAAAATTTGATAAGCAATCAAGATCTCTATACCATCATCCAGATGCAATGCTGCAAAAGCCTATTCTGAGCTGCATTTAGAGATGAAAGATGCCCCCCAGTTTCTATTATGAATGTGTCCCAAAAGGAATAGTATTTCTGGGTCTGACACTGGTATTGATTTTTATTTTCCTAATGCTTGTCCTTCATTATTTCACAATAATATTTTAATCCGAGGTTTAACTCTCTGTGATTCTGTCTGTGCTGTTCACAATAAAGCTGTACTTGTGATCTACATAGACAAACATACTTTTTCCTTGACAAAACAGCAGGAACACTATTCCAAGTATCAATTGTCAACTGTACATATCCAACCATTTTTCTGTTCTCATGAGAAATGTTATCTGGGTTTACCCAATCTCATAAAACCTTTCTGTTTGCATAAAGCTATAACCTAACTCAGTGAGCCAAAATTACTTCTCATTTCCCCACAATAACTTCATACTCACTTCTCACTTGGAGTGAGACATAAACAGGCCAAGATCTGCACCCTGATTTCTGCTGAAAAGGAGCCTATGTATAAAAGTATGTAAGTAGGATCAGTCTCAGAGTGCTGAAACCAGCCTTCTGGAAGTCTTCATAGCACTGACAAGTCAATTTAGTTATATTCTGAAAGTCTTTCGGTAAGTAAAAACCCAACCCATACAAAAAACCAAACCAAAACCAAAAACCCGACAAAATTTTGAGAAAGATATTGAGATGAACTTAAACTAGTACAGGTCTCCTGTCAGTTGAATATTTGTGGAGACAAGCAGATGTCTGAAAGCATATACAATCAAATAAATTTCCATTAAGTTTTCTCTTAAGGAAAAGCAGATAAATGCAAAGGGGAGGAGGGGTGAATTTTAAACAACAACAAGAAAAAAAATACAAAAAACCCCAAACAAACATCAGGTACATGTCTGGTCGTAATCTGTTGTGTATTGATCTAATTGCATACAGCTTCTCAAGGGAAGAGAAGATAGGTTTTAGCTTCAGGTTCTTTAGGCTTGTGAAATTGTATATCTCTCTATCTAAATTATTTTTTACAAGAATCAGTATGCATTTTATTTTTTACATAAAAAGATGTGCAATCCAGATATGGAGCTGAAGAAGGAAAACAACAGTAATTTCTTTCTGTTTATAACTGCATTTTGCTTATCTGAAAAGAGCAAAACATGCATTATACTTGCCTACCTTCGGGCAGTTTTACTATTCAGAAATAGTTTTTCTGGGGAACTTTCTGACTTGTTCTGTGCTGACTTTAGGACTTACCAGGTTGTATTTTTATAACAGGCATCAATTTTCTAATGCTTTTTAATTGTATCTGTACAAATCATCTGCATAGGATCCCCAAAGAGAGGCAGGAATGTCACACAGTTACTTACACAGTATCATCTTTGTGGGAAGAGATAAGTATTCCTGGGGTATTATGCCTCTGTATCACAATTTTTAACTCCAGTGCACCTGCATGTGCAATGTGGTGTTTACTGTACTGTCAGTGCAAGAAAGATCCTACTTTTTAAATAAATGTTGAATTTTAGGGCATTAACGATCCAATTCATGCTAATAGACCTATTTGTGCGCGTTTACATGCAAAATTTGCAGAATTAAATTCCGGAGATTCAATATTCTACTCTTCTCTCTGTGAGTTAGTAGACCCTCATAAAGTGAGCTTAAGTTTTAAAAAAGATTTTTTGATTGCCGAGAAAAAAAAGTAAAGCTGTATAGAAATGGTAAAAAAATCAAGTTAAAAGGACGAAGGGAGAACAGAGATTTACGTCTGAGTGCTGGATACATATCTGAACTATTCAGGGTCATGAAATCTATGCTCTTTGGCTGAAAGCACAGCATATTACTTTAGTACTGTCTCTCAGTCTATTAAAAACCCAGCTGTGAAAAAAGGTCAAACGAGAGCTGACAAAATGACTTAGATGCTCCATTTGATGTTGCAGTAGTTTCTTTAGTTCAACTATTATTTTTTATCACCTTGGTTTCACGGTCCAATTCTTTTGAAAACAGTGATAGAAAATAATATGTATATCATTATACTAGGATAATTTTGTAAACTCAATGTAGACTGAGTCTGCTGCATTATTATAAAGATTTTTTAAAAAATAATTTAACTAAAACTAGGACAAGATCTCGGTTCCCTGAATTTTGGGTGCCTGAAGACTGCTGAAATGGCTAAAAGCAGAGCTCAAGCAGTCCTGGACAAGCACTTTTGTTAAGAACTCAGACTCTGTATCATTCCCTTCCTCCCCTAATACCTGCAATATTCATATTTTATCTAATCCCATTGTAGTTGCTTATTCTCTGAGTTTCTCCAGGCCATGAAGTACGGATGTTGAAGCCTTCCTTATTTGTAGCATCACAGAAGACAAGTCCACAAATACCTCTCCCATGTTCTGTCAAGACATGAGCCAACTTCCTTTCCAGACAGCTTCCTGAGGCAGTCTGCCCCAGATTCTGTCAAAAAATGTACAAGCTGCCAATTTCTGAAACATAAGAGATTCTAGTTGCGATAACTTTTTGGATCCTTTGCTCCAAAGAGATAAAGACAGTTATACTGACTGTCGAGTGCAATTATTTTTGTTGTTGTTGTTCCCATGTTTCTTGGGAACAACATCTTGCTTGGGAGGGAAATAGATAACAACATGATAGTAAGACTGACTCTCTGCAAAGTGAATCATTGCATTATCATTTTATGATTATGCTAATTATTCTGAAGTCCTTTTCCTATACAATTTTTTTATTGTGTGGAAGTTTTCTTTTTTATCACTAAGCTAAAGCAGCTAGATTTTGATAACCAAAATCATAAGCAAAAAGAGCTGGAGACATATTATAGTATGAAAGCCATGTTGCTTATTCTCTTGCATTTTCCCTCAGAATCTACTATAATTTAGATGAGCTAGATTTGTCTCCCAGGCTGTCTTGCACCTGGCCCTGCAAACATGCTGAGATCCTGAACTTGCCCAGGTTTCACTCTGACCCCTGGTCTGCTTGTGGCCCAAATCGCTTCAGATATAGGAGCTGCAAAGCTCTTCCAGCTCTAGGGTTCAGACATGGACATGGACTCGAGCAGGTGGTTGAGCTTTCTTCAGGTTTGGGCATTCTTTCTCCTGTCACAGAGTTATTTTAGTGTTTCAGACGTTCTGGTGTCTCTTTTCTCACTTCTGAAGCCATCTTCATGGATCCAAGAAGAAAACTGACATGGATTCTATGATCCTGTAAGTGATAAGTACAGAATTTACCAAAACCACAATCCAACTATCTAGTAAAAAGACAGATGTGATTCAAGTGTTACAATGACATATCTCCAGGGAAAGTATATTTTGTTCTTTGAGATACTAGGTCCCTTTACCATGGCAGGAGTCTGAGGAGGGCTTTGGAGATGTGGTACTGGCTGAAGCCATTTTTGTCAGGATCATCAAACATTTTAATTGTTTGCAGCTTAAACATCATGTCTATTGATCAGACAGGACAATCTCTAGAGGAAATATGTATTGATTTGAATCATCCTCTAGTTTGTCTCTTCTTCTTAGATAAGTAGGGAGTTATGGCTCCAAATTAGTTATCAGGTCTTTAATTTCCCCTCCCCTACTTTTCTTCCCCATGCCCTGTGTCACCCTGGCCATGGGAGGGGAAAGGCAGGTCTCTCTCAGGGGGCCAGGCTGCCTTGGACCTGTTGGAGTCAGTCATCTCCGGCCCTACTCTCTTGTGACTATTGCTGTTGTGGGTTAATGTACATGTAGGTGACAGAAGAGGAGCTAGTGAAATCTGAATGCTGAATAGCAGAAGGAATCAGAACACTAGTAAACAAAACTGTTAGAAAAATTCTTCCTCCTGTGGATTAAGACTATGGAAAAAGGGTAAGGCAGCAAGAGCAATTATATGAACAGAGAGAGAAGAAGCAATTCTTCATTCTAAGACTGTTTTTATTAAACTTAAGCGGCAAACATGAAGTAATTTCCTTCTGAAAATACAAGATGGTGAGAAATCACCACCATTTCATGAACTTTAAAGACATAACTTCTTCTATCAATGTTACCTGAGCATTATTCTGTTCCACTTCTCCACTGATCAGTCTTTCTTCCCCTTCCTGAGAAGTAGGGGAAAAAAAACCAACGAAAAAAACCAGAGGAAAGGAAAGGAAAGGAAAGGAAAGGAAAGGAAAGGAAAGGAAAGGAAAGGAAAGGAAAGGAAAGGAAAGGAAAGGAAAGGAAAGGAAAGGAAAGGAAAGGAAAGGAAAGGAAAGGAAAGGAAAGGAAAGGAAAGGAAAGGAAAGGAAAGGAAAGGAAAGGAAAGGAAAGGAAAGGAAAGGAAAGGAAAGGAAAGGAAAGGAAAGGAAAGGAAAGGAAAGGAAAGGAAAGGAAAGGAAAGGAAAGGAAAGGAAAGGAAAGGAAAGGAAAGGAAAGGAAAGGAAAGGAAAGGAAAGGAAAGGAAAGGAAAGGAAAGGAAAGGAAAGGAAAGGAAAGGAAAGGAAAGGAAAGGAAAGGAAAGGAAAGGAAAGGAAAGGAAAGGAAAGGAAAGGAAAGGAAAGGAAAGGAAAGGAAAGGAAAGGAAAGGAAAGGAAAGGAAAGGAAAGGAAAGGAAAGGAAAGGAAAGGAAAGGAAAGGAAAGGAAAGGAAAGGAAAGGAAAGGAAAGGAAAGGAAAGGAAAGGAAAGGAAAGGAAAGGAAAGGAAAGGAAAGGAAAGGAAAGGAAAGGAAAGGAAAGGAAAGGAAAGGAAAGGAAAGGAAAGGAAAGGAAAGGAAAGGAAAGGAAAGGAAAGGAAAGGAAAGGAAAGGAAAGGAAAGGAAAGGNAAGGGGAAAGGGGAAAGGGGAAAGGGGAAAGGGGAAAGGGAAAGGGAAAGACTTGAGTAACAAAAAAGATTGGCTCTAGTAATCTGATGAACTTTTTTTATGGAAACTGGCTGTCTCTTAAGGTTGTCAGAGAGCTATTCACTGAAAACCCCAAATCTGCACTGCAGGGCACATAACCACATCATAAGAAACCATGATCTTCTGCTAGACTTATATCGTAGAATTCTTTTCTTGGCAGGCACTTTGATGTGTTGTCTCACAAGAAAAGAGTAGGATAAAAGCCTTCACTCTTTATGCACCTGTGTAAGACAGTAATTTCTAACTCATATGGAAAAAGTAATTTTATACCTCATAGGCCTATTGCAACATAAAACATAATGCCACACAGTAAAGAGAATCTTTAATTTTACCACTTCAAAGCTGCCATTTTTGGTTGCGCTTTGTTTAGGATATCATCCTTCTAGCACATTTCTGTATCAGTTTCAATATCAAAAGCAAAAGCTGCATTAATAACCAGAAGATAAAATCAGCTATGCATTTCTTCCTGTGCAATGTCATTATGAAAATGTAGGCAAACCTAATCGATATAAAGTCTAAAACACCTACATGGTAGACAGGACACTTTACAAGAAAGTTGAAAGAGCTTGACCCTACTTACAGACCTCCACTACAGCTGATGCACAGAATCAATCAGAGACTCAGTGCTCATTTGTCTGAAACATTTTGGAGTTTCTTTTCTCCTCTCCAAAATCAAACAATGCTTTTTTTTTTTTTTTTTTAGATGTGATTGCAGAAGATCATTTCAGTTCAAGTCTGCTAGGAAACACAATAAAGGAAATGTCACATTTTTTTAAATACAAATAATTCAGGCTGAAAATGAAGAGATCAGGCTCATTTACTTTTGCCATATACTTCTTCAATTTACGTGATATATTTTGCCTCATTAAATCTGTAAGACAATAGTAAGCTTTTTTTTCTTTCTTTTGCCCCCCTTAGTATCCCTTCTACAACATTCCAGTCTTCTTTTTAAAACTACTTTCTAAATGCATAATATCTGTTTCTACCTACAGGAAAAGCATCACAGGCTTTCAGCAATTTCCTTGATTTCTTACTTTTTCTCCTTCACCTCTGGTTAATGTCTTTGATTTCTGGTGGGTAATATTAGTGAATTCTAAATCACAGAAGAATAAATATATGGAAAGATACACGCAGTGGGAAAGAATCATTATCTGCAAAGATATTGATACTAGTCTTCATATGCAGTTAAAAAAAAATATTACTTGTATAGTTGTATGGAGCATTTCTTTAAACTAAACAAAATGCCCATCAAAATTAAGCTAACAAAAATCCCTGTATTTAAAAAAAAACCACCTGCATCTCCTTCTATACAAAACTGAGGAAGATTTCCTTATGCAAAAATAAGATAAATTATATAGACTGGTTTCTGGTTACTGCATTCTCTTTCTTAATTCATGGTTATAAAGCACAGAACATGGTTACCTTTTCAAGACTTTTCGGAAAGTGTTAGTATAAAACTCAAAGTTACTGTTTTTATATGTTGCATGTTTGCTGGATTAACTGTGCTGACTTGTCTTGGGATCAAGAGAGAGCCCAGGTATGTGCTATTATATGAGTATTTGCATTTCATACCAAGAAAATAAGTAATTTATATTGTAATAGAACCATTATCATAATCTTTTTCAAAATAAACCTTCTTACTAGGACATAAACCTAATCTTCCCAGTCTTTTAAAATATTAACTAGGTTTACATTAAAAATTACTTTAGTGATAATACACTCTTGCACAAAATGTTAGCATGACATTAATATTTTTATTTAAAGGTGCCATTAAAGTCTCTCCCTCTGTCTTTCTTCAGAGTAATTGTTTGTCTTTGGACTATCAGAGAGCCTCACTCAGAATAAGATAGGCATCTTCTAGGATTTATTTAAGCAATAAAGAAAAAGGTAGTTCTTTTAAAGGGAATTTTGAAACTGACTTGTTTCGTATTGTGATCCTCTTATTGCAGTAAGGATTCTCTAGTCCTCATGTGCTGGATAATACCAGTGTTATTTTACCATATGCAAACATTTGAGTGGCAACAAAAAGCTGACAGGATTCCTCCTTCACACTCATTGTTTTGCTCTCATTAATTTGCTGAGAAAGTCTATTGCAAGTTTTTAAACACTGGAACACTAAATTATACAGTCTGAGACATTTACACACCTTTTCGTTACACAGTATTAAAATAATTTCTGAAATTTGACTTGGAGCAATGAAGAACCACTTATACATTAAAACCTTTTATAAGAATGAGCTAGTCTAGTAAGAAGTTGTGCCTTTGCATATCTTTGTTTTCAACATTTAGAAAGTGTAATTAACTATATCAGGTGATAGACCGCATTCTACTTATGTTCTACACTTCTTCAGACTGGCAACTGTAACCACAATCTTAAAAGGGTATTGCTCTGCTTCCTGGATACAATATAATTGTACAAAATCGTACTCTTCTCCAACCCATTGTTTATCTTTCTCTTTTGACTTAGTCAAATAAAGACTGTGCAATAGAACAATCAACATGCAATGTGTTGCACATAGTGTACATAGTGATTATGACTGAATTATTTAGAATTTGCTCCTGCAGAAAAATAACCTTACTGGGAAATTTTTTAAGTATTGATGCAACTATGCTGCAAAAAAATTTCTAGAGATCGCAAATCTGTATTTTAGAAACAAAGTTATTTTGCTCTTCATGAGTACTAACAATCTATAATTATTTTCTTATTAGGAAGGAGTAATTTCTTTAAGTATTTGAAAGTATTCACTCTTTATATTCTTACTGCTGTGGAGTCGTCTATTTTTGTTTCATCATGAAAGTAAGTCAGAATCTGATGTCTGAATACCAATCTGAGAGTAGTCTGAGACCCACACAAAATCAGAGCATATGCTCTTATATTTCCTCATTATATGAGCCACACGTGTTTCACTCAGCACTTTAGCTTGGTAAAGGCTTATTACAATTTACTTTTATTTAGTTGATCACAAACTGGAGAAAATTGAGTCTAGATGTCAGTGAAGTCAGTGCTAACCACATCATCTTTGTTTCCTCTGCCTTGCACTGCCAGTGAGAGTGGTAGAGTGGGATTTAAACAGGCAAGGTGGAGTCTTTTGGGTTTGGTACCTCCAGCCTGCCCTCCCTGAGCCCTTGCATCGTGGAGAGAGAGTGTGGAAGTGTGAGAGGTCATTTGCATTTAACTCCTGGAGTAGGGACCCACAACTACTCCCATGAACAATGATGTGGAAAAGCGCCAGAGTCTCTGGGACTTACCAGATGGGAACTGCTGAAAACCAGAATTGTCTGTAGGTGCTGTTTTCACCAGACACAGGTAAAAGTGATTCTACCTACGATTCCTTAAAATGAAAACATAAAGAAACTCAATAAAATGTGCATGCAAATGAAATGAAATAGGTGTAGTTGCCATCTGACACATTCAAGTACACAAATCACATTTAATTCTGACCTTAATTTTTTTTTGAGTGGATATAGAATATCTCTCTTTGTCTTGCTATTTTTTTTCAGGTAAAAATTGTGCCTAACAGGAACCTCTTCCTGTGTAAGATATTCTAGAGCAAATCAAAATGCAAATAGCTACAATACAGCTGTCAGCAATACCCTGAGGCAGCAAACTGCATAGGAAGCTAGTTACGTTTAGCTGGAATTTATATTTTGTGTTGGAGAAGTGTCTAAGTAGACAACTGAATTTTAAGGGGCAAGTGTTGCTGGGCCATAGCAGTGATACTGTGAGGCATGTTCAGTACTGTATAAGATTGTTAATAAATATTGGAGAACAAAGTAAAGACCTTGAGATTTTATAGAAAGTAAAGTTGAAAACCAAAGATTAATTGTATTTGATTTTGATAATGACTTCCCCAGAGAAAGGAACTACAAAAGACCATTCATTAGAAAAATCCCATAACCAGTGGAGATAGCGCTATGTAATCACTAGCTGAACTGGAAAAGGAAAAAAAAAAGGAAAAAAAAGGGGAAAAAAAAGTAAGAAAAGGTGATCATTATGATGCACAGAGAAACACGACTTGTATAAAGATGAGTGTTTCAAAGCATAGGAATTATGTAAGCAGGACAGATTTTTAAAATCTTTTCATTAAAGGGTGGTCTTCAAAAAGAGCTTGGTTTATATTTTTTACTTTTTAAACCATGGCTTGGGCAATAATTAAATGCCAGAGGAAATCATATTAAGTCTTGACCAGTTTAGTTGTTGCTACACAGATGTGCCTGGAATATCCAAAGCCCTCTCTCGTCTTCTTCCTTAGCAGTTACAGACGTTGTGAGTTTTGATTTATTCATATCTTTTTAGGGGAAGGCAAGAGCTTCTTTACTTTATAATCTCAGAACAGTATTTACATATTCCAAATTGCCTATAATCTAAGAGTGAAATGGGGCAGTGCTGGGTCGTGCAAAAATCTTCAATTGATGCTGCACCAACTAGAGCTTACGTAACACTTCCATTGAAGAGATGTAGGGACAGCGAGAAAAGGAGACAACAAAATGTGTTGAGCTTACTAACTATACAAGAATGAGTGTACTTTTCTTTGCTCTACTATGCTGGTAATATAGGATATGGGCTTTTTCACCTCTATTTTGATTAAATATTTGTCCAGTGGGGACAGGAGGAGGCATATTTGGCAATTCTCTTTTAATTACAAAGTTTCTCTCATCAGACATTTCTTCTTTTCCAGGTCTTTCTTTAAATGTAGTGGATTCTATACCTTTCCAGCTAGATGTTTTTTGCTTCTATTACTTGTTTTCTTTCATTTTATATGTGGATAAATTTAATTTTCTTATAATATTCCATAAAATTTCATCATCCATCAGTGTTATCACATTGATAAAACTTGTTAAAGTTCACATCTTAAAAGATATATAATTTTCTGATTTTATATATTTAGGATGGATTTCTTACTTGTTTTCTTAGTCTCTCTTTTTTCTTTCTTCCTTTCTCAGCCTAATATCTATTATTAAATGTCTACTTGACATTAATTTTTTCTGTAGTTATAAAATTCTTAGCATTCATCATTCCAAATACTGCTGATTTGCTAATATTCTGACAGCTTTTTTAACATTTCATTCTATAAAATTTATTTTTAAAAGTTATTGTATTAATGTTCATGTTTCTTGATATGAGAAGTGTGAAATAAATCCACTTAGGGAATGAAAAATTTAGCTAACCTAGTTAAAATAAATTATGATTAACTTGTCAGTTTGAAGAGAAAATACAGGAAAATCACATTAAAAAATTCATTACTTCAGCAATGATTACATATAAACCAGAAATGTAATGCACCAGTCAATTGTTTAAAAGTTCTTTAGTGATCCCAGTAACCATGTTTATTCAAAAAAGTTGCAATCAACTCAGGCAGGAAAAAAACCCCACACAAAAAAGAAAAAAAATTGTACTTAAGGATTTTTTATAATTAATTGGCAATTTTCTTCTTGAATGTAATTAATTTTAATTTGTTGATAAATCTGACCGATAGGTTCTCAGAAATTAGTATCTCGATTTTTTCCAAGATTTAGTCTTGAAAAATTTGGGAGTTTTTCACTCTCTTATTTTTCTTGATTTTAATTCACTCAATGATAGCTAAACCTTGTAATGTTTCAACTCCCTAGTTTCCCATATCTGAAATCAAGGTTATTTAATGTTTATTTATTGGAACCTTAAACTTTGAATTTTTCAGTCTGAGGTGTTTTTCATGAACCTTTATTGTCCTTAAAAAAAAGAAAAAGAAAAGAAAAAAATTGCCTTAGAAAACTAAAATAAACTGTTCAAAAATAGAAAAACTGAAAATTGAGAAAAAACCCCAATTTAAAAATATGATATTGCCTAAGTATTCAAAAAAGAGTGAAGCTTTCTTACCTTTTCCTACCAAAGTCTTTTCCTTTTCCAGCTACCTAATCCCCATTTTCTTCTTCAAATATTTAATACCCATCAACCCTTTTTGTTATTGAATTGGAAAAAACTAACTTTTTGCATCATTCTATGGAATGATTCTGTTTTATTCTCACACTGAACACGTGAGTCTGCATGAATCCAAAGTTTACTATACAGTATATTTATTACTAATATATTTCAACATTTTAAATTATTAAATTTTTTAAAGGGGTAGTCATTGACGTAGTATCACTGCCATTGTTAATGTCAACTGAAAGTCAATATAAACAGCTAAACAATGAGATTAAATATTCTTTAACATATCAGAGCCATAATTTAAGCCTGCATTCTTCCCACTGACTAGTTCCTGCAAATCCAGACAGACATTTAATGAGTAAAATAATGATTTCAAATAATTTCACTGGTACTTGGTCTTTTGCCTTCTAATGATGGGCAATATTGATCTCACTGTACCGCTACTCATTGACTGAGCATTATTAGGATAGGATTTTTTATTTAGATGTGTGTAACCCACTGCCATACATTAAAATCATAGAACCTATTTTATTGATAGATATTATGAAGATCAGCCTCACCACCTTTATCACATTAAATCATATGTATATTCATATTTCTTAGGAACCTCAAATATAACATGCATTTTGTAATGTCCTCTACTTCAATTGAGTCAGAAATAAAGGGGAGAAGCTCAGTGTTTGTTGTATATTATCTCTGGTGGCATTCAAATTATTTCTACACCATTAAGCATATTTCTAATTCCAATTGTTCTTCATTATTTAGGAAAAAAAAAAAAGGAAAAAAAGGAGATAGAGTTTATGTCCAAATGGTTTTCCATTTCACTTAGACTCAGCATCATTTTCCTTTTTCTTATCCATGATGCATTGGCACCTCAAGCATGAAATTATGAAACTAAATGTACAGGAAACTTTCTTTATGTTGGTCATATTTCCCCCAGCATAAATTGTCCTTCTTATACTTCTTTTCATTTGGTTACTTGGTATGAAATTTTGATACTTTTTATACAGTAGAATGAATGGGTCACCAACTGTACAGGCTTCTCCAAAGTATTGTGGATTCTCACAAGACTAAATCTCTCCACACTTCGGATTAATCAATCTGATTACCTCAGAAAACTATTATTTTTTTCCCACTGTCGTCACATCAGGAAGGCAACTAGATTTACTTACTCAGTGAGCACTTGCTATAGAAACCCTTCATAAATCTGTTAAAAAACTATTCTTTTGCAGCAGTAGGTAATCTTAACTAAATTATTTAAATGTTACGACTTCCCAATATCTTTCAAAAAATCTAGAGTTTATTCAACTACATTTCACTACATGTTTTCTCCAGTTTCTAAGTTGGTTTAGTTTACTTTATCCTTTACTATCTTAAATGTGCACAAACACAAAAAAAGCCTGAATAAATTGATGTG
Source organism: Falcunculus frontatus (assembly GCA_013398115.1). Classification (NCBI taxonomy): domain Eukaryota; kingdom Metazoa; phylum Chordata; class Aves; order Passeriformes; genus Falcunculus; species Falcunculus frontatus. Next base: position 309,076 of record VZRV01003483.1, read on the forward strand.
TTTTTTTCTGTCATTGTGTACTCTTTAGAGCCTTTTGTGTTTGAGTAACAATATTATAAATTTACTTCACACCCTTCTTCTATATTTGGGGTTTCATTTTTTCTTTTACATACATAATTCTTTTAAACCATAGTGTTACAAAGTGTCGTTGCTGGGCTGTTATACAGATATCCTAGGCTTCTGTAAAGTGGATAGACCAGCTTGGATCTAGATGCTTCTGAAGTAAAAAAAAAGAAAAAAATCTGAGATTGAATTCAGTTATCTATCTATCTGTCTATCTATCTGTCTGTCTGTCTGCCTATCTATCCATTTGTCAGCCTCATTTTTACTTTCAGTTTTCTTGAACTGAGTAAGACTTGAGAAAAACTGGATAACATCATGCCATTCCCCCATTACAGTTGAGGGGAAGTACCCAGGGAAGTGGGACTGAAATGTGATCATCATGATTGATATTATTTGCCTGAGGCCTTGTCATTGTCTACTAGTAACAGATTTAGGCTCTCATTTCAGCTACGTAAAGATACGTTACCTCGAAGACAAGAAGCCAGGCATCATTATGGATTTGTTTCTTACTGCTTGCTTTTGTTTTTCCCACAAGGACTCTTGCTAAGACAGAAGGCTCTCTGTTACCCCTGAAAAGTCCTAATTCCACAGAAAATATACGGTGGGCTAGAATCCAATTGGCAAGGTAAAATCAAACTGAAAAAAACCCTAAACAAACATTCTGCTACTCTGTTTGAAGGCATGTATATGAAATTAAGGCTAAAGGAGCATTTGGTCATCAATTCATTATAAATTTAATTTTTATAAAAAGAGCAATAATGTTTTAATGGAAAAGAAGCTATTCCTCTGGGTATATGACATCTATCATCACATCTCTTACTTATGCATCAAGAACAAAAAGTAGATCCTCTGCACTAATGATGAAAAACTGAACGGATGGTTATTCGCACCTGAAAAAATGGACACAAACATCCAAGCTGTACTCAAGCTTAATCTGTTTAGTGTTATCCATACTTTTGCTTGGATCAGATTTCTGAACAACAGTAGCTAAGTTCATGAAAAACACTTTGGTTATATGGCAACAAGTGTTTTACATGACAGTTTACATTACAGTTGAAAAATACAGTTGCAAATAGGTATCATTTCACAGCATGTGAAAATATTTCTGAAGGAAAAACTAGATTTGTTCTCTCTAAAAGTCAAACTCAATGGAAAATGAATATAATCAAAGAATAAAAAGAATGAATAAAATCAGTCTTCACTGTTGAAGAATGATTAACAATCAAATAACTTATGGCAAATCGGAAAATATTCCATTTTAACAATTTCAAACATTACAGGAATGATACAAAAATATGCTGAGGTGGGGTTTGTTTTTGTTTAGGTTTTTCTGAGAAACAAAGGGAACAAAATAAGGAGAAAAAATTAGTTTATGGTCAAGATTTGGTAGGATTACAGTTTCCTGGGGAAAATATACTAGAATATATCTCATTATGTTTGATGCTTGAAGTAATGCGTGGACTAAGGAAAGCTGAGGACGCTGGGACCCATGCTAAAAACAGGAAACCAAACTCGTTCATTAAGGTCAGCCCTGTAGCTTCCTCTCAAAACCCATGCCGAAACATAAGGCTGAAGTTGTAGTCGGAGCTATGCAAAAGAAACTTAGGTGAGTTTTCTCTCTTTTGAAATTTTCCAGTACTCTGAGGCTCAATACTCGTCAGCGTCCAGGTGTTTCATCTAACCCTGACACTCATGGTTGTAGCCTATGTTTGTGCTCTTGAAGATGATAGATTTGAGAAGTTAGGTGCAAGACAAGTGACATGGATGGTGCTACTTTCAGCATCAGCAAGAAAAAACCATATGGCCAGGGATGAGGACTGACTGATCTGTAGGGTTTCTAGGGGTGTAGCTGAGGAGGAGGATCAGCAGGTCCCTTAAAGTGTGCTAGCAGCTCTAGCCTGGTTGAGTTCTTCTGTGACGAAAGACCGAGACAATTTGTGGTGAATGGCTTTACATTATGGCAAAACAGAAACTCAGACTGAAGACAAAGGCAGTTGAAAAAGGCTGAGACATCTGAGGGTAATCACAATAGACCAACAATGCCATGGATCAAATAATTTGAGTTGTGGGAATGTTTTTCGGTCTTTGAAAAGACAATTTCAGGAGAAGCGGGGTAAATTGAAACCCTAAGTGCAGGTTGAGGGCAGCAGAAGATGTTGATCCTGGAACCAAAATGAGGTAACTGGTATGACCCAAATCTTTTTGACTGAGATTGCTCATGAAGCACAGAAGCCTTCTTTATACAGTTTCTTTGCAAGTAGTGCTGGAATAGTTAACAGTCTTCACAGTTCCAGTAGCTCTCTATTTAAACAAAGCAGCCACAAAAACTAATGATGATGGATTTGAACCAGTCTAAGAAATTATCTCTGGTATCAATGGGCCTTCTGTTTGGAAGAAGCACTGTAAACAAGAAAAGTCACCATTTCAAGGTCAAAGCAAAGACCAAAAATTCAGCTGGGCTATCAAGTAGATATTCAAGCAAGAACTGCAATGAATTGCACTGAGAAGTCTCATGGGAGAAGCCAAGAGAAACAGGAGTATGATTTGGAATGAGCTGAGGTACCAAGGAGAAAACATGGATGTCGAATTGTTGTTAAGAAACCCTGAGTTTGAAAGGAAACTCATGTTCATTTTTGAATCATCATTTAATACCAGAAAAAGATTTTACATGTCTGGATTTTTTCACAAATTTAGGTGCTTTCTGGATTAAAGTGACACCTAAAAATATGAAAGGTCAATATTGATATTCTGAAGATATATTTTTTGCTTAAGTATGATTAAGATTAGTAATAGACCTTTAAAGTATATTGTACAATATACATTGTTTCTTTCTTGGAGAAACATCAGTATTCCTGGAGACCTAAAGCAGGACCGTGTTGCCAAAAACTTAAGATGGTATTTCACTCTGCTCTCTACATATCAGAGACCTGTTTGTACTTCAAATTAAGGTGGAAATTCCTGTTTCTCATATGGTTATATCCTCATAAAAGATGAGCTCCATATTTAATGTATAACGTTCAAATGACCAAGAATCTAAGGTGAGTGAAGAGGTTTCTAAAAGTTCATGGATTTATTGAAAACTGCTACATGTTATATACATCCAGCTATAATTAATGCCACGGTTTGTGCTATAAAGGCAAAATTGAAGAAAACAGTATATTAAGTCTGTGCCAGACTCCAGGGCTAAATTGGAGACATTGCTTTTAAAGACCAGCAATTTATATTGATCTGCACTTCTGCCAGAAGGCACTTGGTGACTGTAAAATGCTAGAGTTAGGAACAATGCTAGGCCTTACAAAAACCACTAAAGTTTCTTTTGGACATGAATACAATCGAAGTATTGTTGTTTATTGAATTTAGGCTTCGCTTTGCTTAAATAAAGAGGCTGCATGATTAATTATTGCTTCTTTCCTCATCTTCCTATATGAATACCCAGAGCTTCAAATTTAATCAAGTAAATATTTACTATGTATATTCTACCATGCTATACAAAGAATCTTGTTATATGCAAAAAAAAGGAACACACTAGTCTTCTGGAGAACTATACCTGGAATATCTTACTCTTACATGAGTCTCTTTCCTTTGTCAGAGATTTGATGCTCTTTAGTGATGCAGAATCACTCAGAAACAACTGTGATCAGTTATATCAGTAAAAAGTTGTAGCAGAAGAAACTATCACAACCCATGGCAAAAAAAAAAAAAATTGCTTCCTGAGAAAGATGTCTAGCACTTCGTGGGATTGGAAGTACATAAGATCAGGAACAAGAAGTTAAAAGGATTTGGAATCAAAATGGAAATACGCTTCAGTGAAGTGGAACTGAAGCTGTCCAGGAAAAGGGTGGCTGTGAGTAGTGTATGGGTATTTCATTCTACAACACTGCTTAGAATTGCTATGTCTGTTGCTTTGACTCTAACTCCTCTATCACATTTTACAGGGGATTTATTAATAATTTTCTGTACTTCAAGTTCTGTCAAAATATTACACAATTTTCTGCCTCATTTGTTTATTAATACAATTCGTACCATAGCTTTAATAAAAGGGAAATATTTTCACATCATAAAGTTCTGATATTACAATCTTGGAGAAAAATAATCTCTGGGCATGAATAAATGGTGAGTGGCCATTGTCTATTTTCAGATTCTGTTCTTCTTTAAAATACATTTTTGAGGTTTGCTCCTACACATATCAAAATTTAGATGAAAGCTGAATAAAAAAATTGTGGTCTGTTTTGTTAGTCATCAGTATTTATGTGGCAAGTATTCAAACGAAAAATCTGCATTTTTACAGTAACTGTGGTTTAAAAAGCTGAAACTTAAGTTCTATTCAACTTGTATGAAAAAAACAGCTAGTGGATTCAATAATGTGAGATTCATTCAAGCAAAATGAAGCTTAACTGTTTTCATTATTAATGTATAGAGCATAATTCCCATGGACCATGTCCTCTCACAATAATAGAATTGAATGAATTAATCAGTAAATAATGTATGAGAATACAACATTCAAAGCATTTTGAGACTGTGGAATGAATTATTAGATATGCACCCATACTTTACTATAAAGTAAGTTTATCTGGAGTGACCTCACTCATATGATTTTAAAAGGCAATAGCTTATTCATAAGCAAATTTTATAGATCCCTGCTAAACATGAAATGGAGGCATTTAGCAGATATTAATGTGAGTAACAGCTCTCTTCGAGGCAATATTTTTCTTTGACATCTCACATTTTTCTTGATAATTTAAAGTTGGAAGCAAAGATCGAATATTTCTGATAAGAAATTAGTGATATAAAGGGCTTTTTAATTTTGTTTTCCAGTTGCTTACTAAGTAAGTTGCTTACTGTCTGGAGGTAAATTTCAATGCTGTTGATCATGTTGAAGAAATAATAATTTACATTATTCCTGTGATCATATAGAAAACTATTTTTATAGCCTTGGAGAGAGTTAGAACAGATTCTTCCCCTCTTCCATTTCTACTCTATGCTTTCTACTCCGTTCTTTCTATTCTTCAGAATTATCTAAATAGAATTCTTTGCCATACAGAGTTCTCGATTTGTCTCTGCATCCTGTTCTTTCAGTGATCTTGCATATCGTTGCCTACATCTGAACTAGAGGCCAGAGGAACTTTTTTTTTCTTCCATATTGAGAGATTTACCCTACCTGCGTTAGTGCAAATGGGTCCTGTTTTATTTATAATTATTAAGATTTTAGAGAAGAGGACTCGCATGTCTGTCCTTTAAGGAAAATCAACTCAGCTAGTTAGAATGTCAAACTTCACTTTGTTCCTTCTCTGTAAATGAATTAATTCTGAATTATTTTGTCTGTAGTCTGTGGGACTACAACTTCTTTAAGGCAAATGGAAAATTTCTCCTTACTGACTTGACCTACCTTTTAAGGATGAAGTACTATTACAGGAAGAGAGCATGCTGTCCAGTGACTCTCAAGACAAAAATATTTAGAGAAGATAGAACATTTCTATCAATCTGTCTTCAACTTTTCCAAACACATGAATGTTTCATTCCTAAAATAAAGTTAATATACTAATTTATTTTGCTGAGTAACTCAAATTGACTCTGGTAAGAAAATGACTGTGTCATATGATTATTTTTAGTGCATGTATCATGTCATGAAATACATTTTTATCCATATGTTGCAAAGATACCTATGTTTTTATGCTCAACAGGTGTTCTGTCACTTCCTCTCTAATATTATAGAAAAATTATTATTTTTATTGGTAATCTAGCACAGCTGACAAGGACAAAAAAGGAGCATTTCTTCCTGTCACATAAAACATGATGATTTTATTAGCTGTCAGCAGCTCCTCAAGTTCACCTCAAACACCACTGGTACAACAGATGCATTTCTTTACCAAGAGGGTGGCCAGACACTGAACAGGCTTCCTAGAGAGATGGTCAATGCCCCAAACCTGTTGGCATTTAAGGTTAATTTTGACAATGCTCATAACAACATGCTTAGAGTTTTGGTCAGCCCTGAGGAGGTCAGGCAGCTGGACTAGATAATGGCTGTATGCTCCTTCCGACTGAAATAGTCTGTTCTATTGATCCTAAAATAACAACTTAAAGGACTTTTCTCCCATCAAATGTGGTATTTGTTACATATTAGAGAAAATTTGTGACTTTTTCTAATAAATAACTTTCTCCAAAGAAATGTGTTTTCCTCTAGTATTTAATTTATGTCCGAAAAATATTACCCTATTTTATGCTACTTTTATTACTGCTGCTATTAATGTGTTGTGGGCATTAATGGAATATTTTGTTTTCAAATATTATATTATTTTGACTGCTTTAAGAATGTAATGAAAATGATTTTTAATGACTGAGAACGTGAAACAACTATTAACATGATGTTGTAAAAGCAGGTAAGGAAAGTATTGAGGTCATAACATATCTTTAACAGGTACTTTACATATTTTACTGGTCAATATTATTATAGGTAAGTTTTAAATTAGTAACTGAGAGATGAAAGGCTCCTGATATTATTAAATTCCTCCATCTTTCATCTATTATTCAGAGTGGTCTTTACATCTTCAAAAGGAAGATGCTGCAGCTGCTCAGTTTCCAGAATCTTTAAAACTGCTTGGTTTTGCTGTTTTTCTCAAAATTAAAACATTAATAAAACATTAAAATTTCTTCATATAATGTTTTCTAGGCTCTATACAGTTAAGAGTCCATAGGTTACTCATGTTCATTATTCCAGCTCCAGTGAGAGGAATAAATGGCTGCCAAAATATTGTTTTAAAGAGAAATTCCCCCAAATAGGAGGAGAAATCATAAGATCTCAATTAAAGAACCCCTCAACTTCTACAGTGCACCAAAGGCAATTCAAGAGGGAACTGTGTGGATGTGGAACAACCGCTAAATTCAAAATAAGCTTCAGAGTAGAAAAGACAACATAGCTAAAAAAAGTAATTATTTGAAGTATAAGCCACATGAAAAAGATATGGAGAAAATACTGTAGGAGGAGGGATTCAGAAAACTTTTGATTCAAAATAGTGTATTTTAACAGTTCCTCAAGAGTTCTCCTGGTTATAAGATTAAGGCATTATTTTCCTGATATATGCTGGGCTTCAGTTTTATGGAAAAAAAAAAAAAAAAGATTCGGAACTTAAATCCAAGAAAGAAACCACACCCTCAAACACGATGTATTAAGAAATATCTCTCTGTCTTGGAAAGTGGTATCAATGTTTTAACTCCAGAGGAGCCGAAGACAAATTGCTATACTTATTTACAAAAAGCAAGAAGCTGTGAAGACTTACTTACGAGAGCTTTCAAGGGCAATTCTGTTTGGAAATCTCAGACTTTTTTAAAATTGAAACACCTGGCTCATACATAAAGAGCTAGAGCTGTTTTTCTCTCTGGAAGTCCTTATGGTTATTCATTGGAAAAACAGCATGAAATTTTTTAATTAAAAAAAGGTAATGCTGATAGTTATATGTCAGAATTGTGCTCATAACCTTTCCTATCCTTTCTCTTCAGAATGATGATACTTTAATTATTAGCTGAAGTACAAAAGGAAACACCTGAGTAGAAATCCTGCAGTCAGGAGTCCCTCCTTTTCTGTTGCATTTTGCAACTATTAAGTAGCCAGACTTTCTTTCACTTGCTCTGTCTCCAGCTTCCTGAAATTTTGTGCTCTTTTTCTGCACTACCTCTGACCTTTACCAGGATATTGGAAAAAAAAATCGAGATGTCATGGACCATGAAGATAAGCTTTTTATAAAAGTGTTTTGAATGAAAAACAATCTGGGGTTTCTGTCAACACATAAACACAAGATAGCAACAAACCAAATAACAGAGTGTAACACTCTCACCAAATTCTTTTAGACATTCCTCGTGTAGAGGATGCAATGGTTACTACCAAATTTACTTGCTTGAGGTATTTGATGTTACACAGCATTTTGATTCAGCAGAGCAATACGACAATGAACATAAATCACAATAAAAGTACAAATTGTGTGTAGCAGAGTATACTAACTTCAATACATATTTAGTTTACATCATGAATGTGATTCTCATTGCCATTCTCTATAAAGTACTCACTATTGACATAATGGGTATTCCCAAAATCTGGAAAGAAATATAAGTACTTAAACCACCTGAAGTCCATTGTTCTCCTTTAATATTTGTCAATTATTTATTTTCTATACTGCACATTGAACTATACCATTTATACAGTAACCCCCACCATAATGGCTGACTAACTCAGGAAGACATTTATAATCTTTTGGTTAAATCAAGGACAAACAGTAACAGCTGGTTGATTCACTGAGCTGATGTAACTACTTGACAAGGTCAGCTAATATAACCAGTTGATCCACTCAGTGGTTGTAGCCACTTATTTAAAATAAAAGCCACCCCTGGTTCCCTTTGTGCTGACATAATTTCAGCTTTGTTTCCAACAGCTGTGGTCAGCCTTTCCCCACAATTTCCCCTGAGATTCAAGAGCATGTTGTCCTTGTCTATATTTCTTCCACCGTAGTGATTTATTGATTAGTCACACCAAGAAAGCACAGTTTATTGGGAGCTGCTCACTCGGCTGAAACTCACGAAACAGGAAATTGCCCAGTTGAGACCAACTATTCTAACAGATAATTCTTCATATTTTTAAAACAAAAGTTATAAATACTTTTACTTTTCACTGTCATCGTATTGCTTTCTACACATTTACTTGAAATGTCCCAAAACATTTTTCTGGAAAGAAACTAGGGAAATGCCTGGCCTAAATACCTTCAAAATGAGTTCTATGATGTTTCCAGGTGAAGTTACATAATTTATTTCTTTTGTGGAAGTTTATTTTGGATATTTGTGTAGAAACACAGATAATACCTTTAGTTCTGCATAACACTGCCTTTCCCACTTACTATTTCCTTTTTTGCAAGCCTGTCAAGAGTTCTTAGCAGCTTCATAAAAAAGGAGTGAATTAAGTCACATTCCCTAAAACTTACATCAAGGAAAATGGTTTCCTCTGTAGCTTTTGATTTTATGACTCTTTCACAGTTGCTTTGGCATTCTAGAAGCCCAGATAAAAGAAGAATTTATGTGAATCAGTGTCAAAGCTATTTTTCAATAGACTTTACCAGATCTTTGCAAACTACATTCCTGAAGGCCTTGTTTTTAAACTATAGCTGAGCAAACTTTGATCAGTTAAAATCCAATATTCTCAATATAAAGGCATGTGTAAATGATTTGAGACATCATTAGTAGTTTAAATTTCTCTGTCTTAAGTAAATGAAACAGTACCGGGGGTATCAACACGTTAGTCAATCCAACAGATCGATTAATCCCATGGAATTGTCCCCAAGGAACATGGGGATAAAAATTTCAGATAATAAATCACTGAGAATCTGTCATCTTGGGGAAAAAAAAATTCTTCATAAAATGTCATAGTGTTGTACCTAGAGGCAACATTTGCTCTGTGTTATAGAAAAGATCTATTCCCATTTATTCTCTGACAGGAGATTTAAGGCAAGCAATCAGCCAAGCATGGCATGTATGCTCTCTGAAGAAGAGGCATTTTAGGTGGGTGACACAGTTTTGATATACTATCTTCTCACATCACAGTGTTGTTTGGAAAAGACTTGTGCACCAAAGACTCATCCCCACACTTGTATATGTACAGGAGTGCACACACAGGCAAAAATCTTTTCTTTTTCTAGAGTTTATTTATGCAAAAAAAATGCATATCAAGCAAAATCAAAATCAGACAAAGAAAACTAAATCTTCTATCTCCACAAGATGCTGACAGGATAGCTGACTAAGAAAGTTAATCCACTTGACAAAGAGGATGGCAAGATCTGAAAGTCTACTATAAGAAGCTCACAGTGCCTCCTTTTAGGAACCAATATAACAGTATGCCTTCTCATAAACAAACAAACAAACAAAAAACCAAATCAATTGTAATTTAAGTAGGTGTCATGGCTTAGCCATACCTGGAACAAAGCCCACAGCCACTTGCTCACTCTCCTCCAGTTGAATGTGGGGAGAGAGTCAGAAGGGCAAAACCAAGAAAACTCAGGAAATGAGATAGAAAGAATGCTGGCTCTTCAGGACCATCTGTAAGGATTTCATGGCCAGCATTGTTGCTGGTGGTAATCTAGCCTTTGGTCTGTCCTAGTCTGGTCTGACCTGCTGCATTGCTCGGTAGCTGGAGAAGTGTGGGAGGGGGCAGCCTGACTGGCTGTGGTGGTGCTGGTCAGCTGTGACCATGTGCTAGCAGCTGGCAGGAGAGGCAGGAAGGTCACCAGTGCTGTCCCACACACACTGGGCAAGGGAGGCCAGAATGGTGCCCCCAGCCCTCCCATGGGCGAAGAGACTGCCAAATACACTCTGAGTACCCATCAGCAGGCTTTGCCTGGCCACTGGCTCCAGCATGAGGGGCTTTGGGTGGATCTAGGTCTCCCCTTACTGGTGCACGGCAGTCACACTCCTACGTGGTGGCGGTGTCCCTCAAGGCAGAGCACCAGCTGTGTGCCTTTGGCATCACAGGAAGGACAAAGAAGGATGTGCTGTGGCCTGGAGAAGTAAACAGGTGAGTGTCTACAATAGCTGAAGCTGACAATGACACCAAAGGATCTAACCAAGGGAAAATGGACCTAAGCAAGGGAGAGTCTGATAGAGAGTGCATATGAGCACCCAGGAGCATAACACGAGCGAGATAAAGGTTATAAAAACGTCCTATGTTGCTAAAATTTAGGGAAACAGGTCAACCAGAACTTATCACACTCCTACCTACAATTGCTCAAGACAACCAGTTCTAAAACAGAGGCAGGCACTAAATCCTGATGACTCACAGAATTATGGCAGGATAGAGATCAATCACTGTCAGCTCGTAAAGAGTGAAGATTTAAAACCAGCATGCCCTCAGGAGGAACCAGGAAATGTGGGGAAGGGCTTCACAATCAACACACTTAATCCTCCATGCAAAGAACCCTGTGCAGACTAACTGGATACTGGCATCTTAATGCTCGGACACTCACAGTTTTTTTATATGTGTCTTGGGGCTTGTGGGTATGAGAGAGTGAGAGACTGAAATCAGCTGAGATTTAAAATATGTTCATCTTTCTTTTCTATGAGGTTTTACACTGAGCTACATTCCTGCTACAGTGTTGGAACATTACTTCCTTCAGGGCAGTCTGGAAATATTTATGTTTTCCACTCTCTGCAAAAGATATGTGTACTGCCGTAAGTAATGTGACATTCGGCTGTGTAATTACAACCTCTGAGATTAAATGCTCTGTTTATCAAAACGTGGTCATTTTTAGTGCTAAAACGCAAAAGAAAGTCAGCATTTTAGGACTGGGTTCATTTCATCCTGACATCCTTCACAGTTAAAAAAAGAAGTTTGGATTAACAGAAACCTCCAGAGGACAACACTAGATGAATACCTCGTGGTATTTCACAGTATCAGATTATATGGAATTAAATTTAGATTCATAAATGTAAGAAAGCAATTAAAATGTCAAACCGTATAAATTTAGAGCAATTTTCAATGCCCTAGAATATCTGAGATATGTGCATAGCCCTGCTGTTACTGACACAGGATTTATGGATATCCTTCCTGATTTCAAGATGCAACTTCACAAATCTCCCATCAAATAATGTCCATTGTCCTGTGGGACTTCAAGGGTCAAATGGGACATTCCAACAAAGCAGGAACATACTATCCAGCTGAAGATGATGTTGGCCATTACAACACAGACTTGTGTCACCCACCAGCCATCACTTGGTCACGCTGTTTGAGAATGCTGGTACCCTGTGCAAAAGTCTCTATCAATCAACTTTTTAACAAGCACTCTGCCCTTCAGTATCTGTCTATCTAATCCATGTTTTTCTGGTTTCCATTTGTTGAAAATAGCCTGGTTGCTGTCTGGAATCAACAGTTCCTTAGTTTTAGTATGTCTTTCACAGCACAAAGCATTCTCACAGTAAACAGTGATTTCACAGGATCCACGAAAATGTCCTGATGTCCTCTACCCGTGACACGTATTTATTGTGTGACAGGCCAGCTGACTGCTGTCATAAACGCACTCTATTTTATATCACAAACCTTCTGGCATATCCCAGTTATTCATAATTAACATGGTCCATAAAATGTATGAGATGTTTTGTTGCAGAGAAGACCACATAGCTGTGCATTTTAAATTAACGAAATTACATACTTATATTGAATACACACAAGACTTGCAATTTACTGAAATTAAACATATTTAACACTGAGGCTTAAGAAACTGTTCTCTCTAAAGTCTTAGCAGAGAGTTCAGGCTATGCAAAGATGTCACTATGCTTGTCAAAACATACTGTATTCTTGCTATCAGTGCTAGGAGTGTGTACTCTAGCTCTTTCCACACTTCACAGGAATCATAAGTCTGTCCAATTGGTATTCCATCCTCCTTTTCTCATATAAAGGTTCAACCAGGACGTGCACCACATTGAAAGTTTTTTCTCTGCCCTGACAAAAAATTAGTTTACTGGAGTGATATGGGAGATATTTAGAAATGAGCAACCATACTGACAATGTCAAGGATTTTTAAAATCTTTCAAAAATAATGAATTTAGATTAGATTGCTACAAATACACTAAAATCCAATGTTGAGTTGAATCATTGCTGCCCTTTAAGTGTGAGAATTCAATGAAGGAATAAAGGCAGAAAGTTAATATTAAGATATTAATAACCTCTCACTCATACTTCCTCACAGTGAAAAAAAGAGAGGGATAGAAACTGAATCATCCAATCAAGCATTAATTGCAATTAGTGAAAATTTCAGAACAGTAGATGTATAGGCACTCAAGATAAGCACAGTGACAGAAGAGATCTCCTCACATTTCTGCAACAACAAAGACTGTACTGGGTTTGCATGGCAAGGTTTTGGTAGTGGGGGAGCTACAAGGGTGGCTTTTGTGATAAGCTGGTAGAAGCTTCCACACTGTCCAACAGAGTCAATGCCAGCCAGCTCCAAGATGGACCCACCATTGGCCAAGATTGAGCCCAACAGTGATGGTAGTAATGCCAATATATTATAGCATATTTAAGGAGGGGAAAAAAGTTATTTCAGAGAAGTAAATGTAGCCAGAGAAGACAGGAGATGGTATATGTGAAAGAATCAACCCTGCAGACGTAAAGGTCAGAGAAGTGTTCCAGGTGCCAGAACTGAGATTCCCCTGCATCCCTGGGAAGACCCCCAGGCTCCTAAACATCATAATTATCATCATCATCACCATTATGACTTCTACTATTACTATTGCTACTACTACTTATTAGTAGTAGTAGTAGTATTATGAATGTTATGAATATTATTTTCCCCATCATCCTTTTAGCTAATTTGTGTTCTGCTGCTCAAAGTTTCTCATTTAAGTACTGGTGAAGCTTAAACTCATAAATATGCTAACTGTAGACTGTTGAGTGTATTAAAGACTGTTTTGTGACTTTAGCCTTTCAAACTCGTATTTTCTGCCTGTATAAATTTAACAACATATTATTTTTGTAAAGGAAAACAGTTTTTGACTTTTCTTCTAGTCGTGATTGTTTAGCAATCTATAAAATAGTTGCAGATATCTTCTAGATCTTGTGAGCCATCCCATCCCAGATAATCCATTCAAATTTGAACCAACCGAGGGTTAAGATTGCCATTCTTTTAAAATCTGGTTCCAAGACTTTTCAAGGTCCCCAGAAACCATAATTATTTAGCAATTGTACATAAATACACATGCACACAAAATTATTCACACGTATATCTATATGCATGTGTGCATGTATGTGTATATACTTACACACACACATTCACGTGTATCCATGTCTTTTTCCAAACTGCTACTTATTAACATTTTCACAAATATCTAATTATGACAAAATTGATGGCAATAGTGCAATCTGTTTACTTAAATCTGTTTCTCTTTAGACTCTACCATGGCTCTTATCATCAGCAATTTCAATGTCTTTTTTGAGAAGCCGGAACTTTAGATGTATAGATTTCCTTGAAAAATTCCTGAGATGCTGAGTCATACAGAATTCAAATTATATGTCTAGAAGTGACAAAGTGCTACAGCAGTCCAAAGAATATAAAGAAGCATGACTGTAGAGTCTGAGCACTTTCAAAACTGAAGCTGAGATCACAGAACATTTTATCATTCTGAGGTAGCTATCCAAATGGAGTATTATTAAACCTCAAAAAGAATTTTGATTATAAATCTGAATATAATCAGCATATTTAGTGGAAGTTATACAAAGGAGTACTTTGTAATATGAAGGTTACAGCTGAGCATTTAATAAATTATAAATATTACTTCTCAAGGTAAACACTAATCCAAATACCAATATTTATTAAAAATTTTTGTACAATGTCTCTGGAAAAATAAGAAAACTTTGCTTAATAATACTAGAAATAATAATTAGTCATAAAAAATATTGCACCTATATTCTTGACATTCATATAGCACTCTGGTGATGTTATTTGTAATACTGAAATTGCACAGATCAGCAAAGATATTTCCTGTCTTTAAGCCCTTGCAGTCCACTTAAAATGAAGATTCAACTATCACACCCTGAAAAGTAATGGACGCATTAAAGAATACCTTTATGTGACTATGTGAGCTAGTTATATGCATCAGATGATGACTCTGGATCATTTCTTCCTTCTGCTTCAACTCAAGATTTAAAAATCTTTTAGAGTTTATGTGCATATATTCCAACTGGAATTTATAGCAAAATTTCAACTGACTTAGATTTAGGCATAACTTAGTCCCAATCAAAATCTGAGCTTTCAGATACAAGTTCAATAATAATAATAAAAAAGTATCAGCTCTTTTCTGAGCATTAAAATCTAGTCCCCTGATTGGTACTTAGATGAAATGAATCGCTATGGAGTTCTAAAATGCATTCTAAAACTGTGCAGCATCACCTTACCTTTTGAGCTTTGGAAATCTGCACTTTATTTTTGGTCATATTAAGCAAAAATTGTAACAAAAGTATCATTTTGATTCTCTACTCCTCCTAACTTATGAATGTACTCACATTTCTTACTATTAATATTCATAGTGATATTTAAAACTAAACTGTAAAATCACATTTATATCTTTATCCCGTTATAAATTAGCAAAGAAATACTGAAAAAAAAATTGCTGATAATGTGAAAAAGTAAATTATAGGATAAGTTCATCGCAGATTCATATAAAACAAAATCCAGTTTTATGGTTGAACACTTACATTTCTATTTTGGTTCTATTTTAAGCCTACCATTAAAGGGAAGGGTTTGATTTTGCCAGATATTGCACTTAAACAGGAAAAGAGAGCATATCTTTTTCAAAAAAAAAAGTGCAAGTCAAATAGAGAAGATGAAAAAAACTTGGGTACATTACTTTTGTAATAGGCCTAGGTGAAGAAATGTTACTACTGTTTTCCAATGCCAGCTGAGAAAAGTGTGGTAGAGCTAAAACGAAGTCCAGAACAATCTGAGTTCACTCAGCTTTATCAGAAACAGATAATTGCTCTGTAGTTGTCTTTGACCAATTTAAAGATATGGATATGGATGTTTAATATCAGTCTGTAAAAGGCTTTAAACACTTAGTTAATTTCTAATGGTGACTCAAAATGCCCCTTGCAAGTTTTCCATATCCAATATTTAAAGGTATGATAAAGCATAAGCATTCTGTCAACAGCACGTTTTCTGAAAATCTTAACTGTTTCAGTGAAATACAACAAAATGCAAATAATTATTTCATTAAGGAAAAAACCGTGCTTGCACCTAATTTTTATGTCAACATGTAGCAGCACTTAAGTACTTTGCCAAAGAAAGAAAATCCATCCATCCATCCAGATATTACATCATAAAATCTGAATATGTGCTATTTGAACACAAAAAGGTGGTACCAGAACTGCTACAACAAAGTTCCTTTGCCTTAGAATTACTTCACTATATCTGCTATGAACTTTTTAAACCTCAGTACATATCTTGTAATAGGCAACGTTTAGTGGCATATACTGTAGTAACCATCAATTTCCCTCTATTTCAGGACAGAGAATTCCATGATTGAGTGCACATTTAAAGGTCATAAGCAAAAGCTGGATAATTCTTTTTTATCCCAGCTGCTGGTCTCAGCTGAACTAACCTAGAGCATTCTAACCAACACTCTAGAGAAATAAAAAATTGCCATATACCTGAAGCAAACCATCTAACAAAATAATTTACTTCTCTGAGTCTAGGAAATGGAAATACTGAGCGACACTATACTTAAGTAATTTAACATTCAGCAATTTGTTGATATTTCCAACTAATGAAGGCAGAATAAGTTTGGAACCAAAACCAAAAACAGAATAATTTTGTTAACTTTGATATATTTTCACTTGGGAGGAAAATTCAGATGCCTTAATAGTCTGTGTTGGTTTTGGTTGGGACAGGGTTAATTTTCTTCAAAGTAGCTAGCATAGGGCTATATTTTACATTTGTGCTGAAAACTGTGTTGATAATAGAGAGATGGGGGGGATTATTGCTGGGCAGTGCTTGTGCAGCATAAAGGACTTTTTTGCTTCTTATTTCATCCTGAGAGCAAGTGGGCTGGGGAGATGCAAGAAGCTGGGAGGGGACATGGCTGGAAGAGATAAAGCCATCTGACCAAAGATATATTCCATGCCATACAGAATCAGAATATTGGAAATTAATTGTACTACATTCCCTAAATGCCAGGAATGTGTTCTTAAAAATTAATGTTTCCTTCAAAGAAACAAATACTCTAGGGAAAAAAGATAAAAATCTTCTAGGGTATTTGTAAAATTTTTTTTTCCAAATATGGGCTATTCTGCTGTGTGTAGAATAACACAGTATTATCACATGAAAAGTGAATTAATTTCAACAGATCTGCAAAATTAAGTTCGCATGAGGTACTCATGGTAAATTCAACTTGTGTCCTGAAAGTGATTCACTTCTGCATCCTTGTCATAAAGATGGGTGGATAGGTCAAAATGGAAGAAATAGACAAAATTACTTCTCTTTCTGCTTAAGGAGACCAGTAGCATAAGACCTTTTAAATTATGCCTATACTACATAAATGATGTATCCTGAAATAATACATATCTTAACTTATATATATTTTTCCATGCTTGGCCCAAAGTCAACTCTCATAGGGGTTTTCCCCCTTTTTTTTTAAGAAAGATGCTGCTCCTAAAATAGTCTATCTTGAATATTTTTCTAACTATATCTTCAATTGTTTAAGTGTACTTCCTGGTACGGATGTGCTGTTAGTTTTAAAATTCCTTGGCTCAATATTTTAATTCTTATCCTCTTCCTGGTCCCCACAAGTCTCTAATCACTCTCCCTCAAAGTTGCAGAAATGGCTACCCCTCTCTCTTCCTTCTATCCCTGTCAGGCTTTCCCACACAGTTCTGCGTTCTCAGCCACATTCCAACAGGTAAATACAAAGGACCAGGGTCCACTTTAAAACCCTAACTTCAAGACATATGGTGTGGCTTGGCCCCTATACTTCGATTATTTTTTTTCAAAAAAATCAAAGTGGTTTTATCAATACTTCTCCATCCATTTTATCCCCTGAAGTGTGCTGAGTTGCTGTGTAGGATTACTGCAACTCTGCAGCAATGATTACTGATCCAGCACCAGTAGGCAAACTAACAGGTAATGGACTCACCAGTGCTTAAAGCTGTGTCTTGTCTATGTTAAATTTGTCAGGGTAATCACAGCCTGAAGCTGTAAAACTATTACTGAGTAGTGCAGAGTCTAAAGGATGTGTGGCTGTCATTTGTGCTGTTCAGGACTGCCTTCCCCTGGGACAGATCTCTCTGGGAGAGAGTGAGTTGGACTGGTCTTGAAACAGTCAATGGGTTAATTCTTAATTCCAATTATGGAAAATTAGTGATCCACCACTTAAATGCTCTCAGGGCTCTCTCTTCAATTTGGTAATACCATTTGGACCCTCTTATCTGGGAATATATGATACATTAGCTGAGAAAAAAAGGCCTTAAAAGAAAACACCTCCTTTTATTTCTATAAAACAGTAGGAAACAAATTGATAACAATGAGTGTTAAGTCTTGTTTTCTAGGAATACTCAAAGGTCTAAACAGTGAAAGAATACAACCAATTAAACACACACATTTTCTGAAAATGCTAATGGTTTTTCAGTTTTGAAATTGGAAAAGACTGAAGAAAAGTAGGACTCCAGAAATAAGACTTTCCTCTACAGCAATGTATATGGCAGGAGGCAGAGTTCACTTCACTTACAGAATGTAATGTTTGAGAAAAGGAAAAAATCATAATGCTCAAACTGCAATTTAAACAGATGATTAACCTTCCTTAATATCTCTCATGTTATGAAAAGGAGCAGAAAATTGGTTTTAACGAAGTCTTATTAGACAAAACTTAATGAAATATTTGTCTTTATTTTTATCTTCATCCACTTAGATTTAATATTCCTAAGTAGAAAGAGAGATTGTGTTTAGTGCCCTTTTATTTACCCCAGTTTTAACCTATTTTAATGGAATTGCATACAGATAGAACAGTATATAATATTAGAACTTAGATGGTGTGACTTTCCCCATTGTTATTTTTTAAAAGTAACTTTAAAATTTGTAAAGGCTTTCTGAGGGACAAAGTAATGTAAAAAGAAGACATAGATTGCATTATTTCAATTCTCTCAAATTTTTAGGAGCTTTCTGGCCGTTCAGTAAACTATTTGACAGAGACTGAGGGTGATGGTAAAGCAATTCCCAAAATACACTTCCATGTATTATGAACACTATATTAAACTGAAGGAATTATAACCCAAAAGAATCTGCATGTTTTTGAAGTCTTTTAGAAAACAACTTTAATCATAGATACAGATCTACTTAAAGATAAAATGAATTTGCTGGATGTGACAGGATACCTGACTTAAGGTTATTCTTTTCTGGTTACAGAACCTGATGCCAAGGATGAAAAAATTCAAAGAAAATGACTTCACAATTTAGCTAAACTCCTAAGTACGAAGTATGAATCAGGAGTTCCAAGAAGTTTAACATCTTTCTTTTCTGATTTTGATGACAACTACCTGAACTGTAAAGGCATCAAATATTATTAGAATGTACATCTGCTATCATAGCCCTCTTTTTGCTCACATGATCAGAAGACTCATCAGACAGAATCACTCATGCTGCTTTTTCCTTAATAAACAGGATTTCAGTAATCAGTTCTTCCAGATATTAGTTCCTCCAAAGGGAGCTAAAGGCTAGAGAAGTTGAACATCACGTATCTTAAGGCATTACTTTGATAAAAGTCTCAAGCCATGAATATCAAAGGTTGTTCAGTTAAATGATTTGTCCACTCCGGGTTCTGTGAACTAACTGTATAGAAATGAAGTGCATCCCTGGCACTTGGATATGTCACTTTAAAATATTTTACCCAAAATATGTGTACCTACTCAAAATTTTGCTTTCTAATATTGATTTTTGAGAAAGTTATTCTGAATTTTTTAGCAGACTTATCCTTTCCTTTCCAAAGCCAAACTGCATAGCATTTTTGTATATTGCTACTTTGGTTTGAGTTTGAAACAAGTTTTTTAAAATAATTAAGAATCTCCTTAATTTAGATCTTTGGAGGACTTTTCCTAAGAATTTTAATTGTACTAATTTTAAGGTGAATATTCTTCTCTGGGACCACATTTAGTGCAATTAATGCAAGACAAGAAACCACAGAATTTTAAGAGCCCCAACTTCATTTAAGACTTGATACAGAATCAGAGAATCAATTGGGTTGGAAAAGACCTTTGCGACCATCGAGTCCAACCTATGACCGAACACCCCCATGTCAAATAGACCATGGTACGAAGTGCTACATCCAGTCTTTCCTTAAGCACCTCCAGGCATGGTGACTCCACCACCTCCCTGGGTGTCTCATTCCAGTGTTTAATCACCCTTTCTGTGAAGAAATGCCTCCTAATTTCCAGCCTGAACCTGCTCTGGCACGGCTTGAGGCTGTCCTCTTGTCCTATCATTAGTTGCCTGGGAAAAAAGGCTGACCCCCAAATTTCAGGTAGTTGTAGAGAGTGATAAGGTCTCCCCTGAACCTTCTCCAGACAAAACAATCCCAGCTCGTTCAGCTGTACCTAATAGCATTTACTCTCCAGACCCTTCACCAGCTTTGTAGCCCTTCTCTGGACTGTGCTCCAGCACTTCGATATCTTTCCTGAATTGAGGAGCCCAGAACTGGACACAGGATTTAAGGTGTGGCCTCACCAGTGCTGAGCACAGAGGTGATTGTTAGTCCAGCTTCACCCAACTGTGTCCCTCAGCCTGATGTAACACGCCTTTGTTAGGATCTGTGTATCTGCGGACAAGCTTTGCTACTAGGGATCTGATGGTCCCTGAGAATTCAAAAATTATTTCCTCAGAATCCATTTTAGATTAGGCTTAAAAAAATCTTGATTCATCCTCTCTGAGATTACTGGGTTTCTCTTTGCAACAAAAGGACTTACATTTTCAACTTATTAAGAAAAGAAATATAAAGGATCTTGCTCACATAAGTTTAATAACAGAGACTGAAATTTAATCTGAACCAAGAGTACCTTCTAGATAGTATTAGGAAAGGATCAACCTCTGTCTCTGGCTTTGAACAAGAGATAAGGTAGTGATTCCCTACACACTTCTATATACAAAGGAGTGGTAGTGTGGGCAACAGTGATGAAGGATATTTTTCCGCAGGTGGGGTTCTCAACAGGAAGAGAGGCAGGTACGTTATACTTCCTTTTCCAATGTGTTGGAATTCTAGCATTGATGTCATGAGAAAAATGACACTCTACATGGATGGCATGTGCAGTCCATGCTTAGTGCAAGAGGGACATAAGACTTGGGAAAATTTCACTGGTACTATACATTAAGGTGGGCATGGGAAGGGCTTCCTGTAACAGTCTGACACTTGCAGATCCTTCACCCAGCAGCAAAGCTGCAACTGTAGCTGCAACTCTAGCTGAGGGAAGACAGTATTTGTCCTGGAAATTCTGGATGAACCTATCCAAATGTTTTGCTTAACAGAGAAAGTGCTGCAGCACTTTGCTCCTTGCAGAAATTACTTTCCCTGATCAGACACGCAGCAGCAACCGGGAAAGAAGCCAAGGCATAAGGTGTCCTGCAGTGTTCTTGGATTAGAGTGAGTAGGAAATTTTACTAGATAAATATGACTGTAGGTGCACTGAGACAAAAAGCTAAAGTCCTGGCAGACTTTTTTTTGGCAGTGATGTTTAACAACACTCTAGCTCTGACTCTCAGTGGTGTACTTTGCCCGCAGTGTAAAACATGAGTGAGAGCACAGGTGTTTGTCACATACCTAATAAGCAGCAGCAGTAAAACAATGTCTTCTAATTTTTTATGGTGAAAAGGTGTTCAGAATAGTTGTGTTTCCATGACTTTTTTTTCCCCACTGGCACACTTGCGTGCACAGTCTTTCCTCTTCAACACAAACATATGATGTTTGTTATAGAATCATAACTGAGGGAAAAGTCTTCAGTCCTGAGGAGCCATTAGAAAACTTCATTTTTTCTTATGTATTTTTGATATGTAATTAATTGCAGAAGAACAATGTGCCAAGCATTACCTCTCCTGTGTAAGAGAACACAGTTCCCAAAGAAAGGCACAGTGGATTGATTTTAGATTGTATCCACTGGCATAACAGGAGAGGTAAAAAGACTGAAATAAATTCTAATGTAGCTACTAATTTGAGACTTCACTGAGGCCGCACTGTACAAAGTAGACATGTCAGGTTATTCTAGAATAGTTTGAGGGTCTCTAACACTGCTGCATTCAGTCATCAAGAAATGGCCTTATACATCTAAATATATCTGACTTTCAGATGTTTTACAAAAGTGATATTTTACAAAAGTTCTTCCCTAAATTATCTATGCCATTATTCAGTTCTAATTTTTCCAACAAAAATGTAACATAACCCATGTATGATTTCTTTACCATTGCAGACTACACATGTTCACCGGATTTCAAGGCTTCAAGCATGGAGCAACTAAGCACCATGATTTATAAGGCTGAGGGCTTTGACAGCTGTAAAAAAAAAAAAGAATTAAGTAAAAATTCATGATTAAAGACATCTCAAACAGATTTAACAGGGATGACCTGGGTTTAACCCCCCTCTATACCCTTTTAATGCCAAGTATTTCTCCATTCTTCCTTTTACATCCCTAGAAATTACTGGAGAACATCTCAAAATGGTCAGTTTTCTGAAATTTCCACTTAAGTGTACGTGACATTTTAAGGCTTGCTTAGAGCCAGAGAGGTTATTAATCATCTACCTAAAATTTATCATCAGAAGATAAACAGGTCCTCTAGCAATTTGCAAGAATCAGTCCCAGTACCCTAGGATCACTTTTTTTGAAGGCATATGCATGTCTTTCTTTACTGAGATTTAATACCTCTTCTTGAATAGATGCACTGTGGATTCAACATTTTTTAGTTTAATTTTTCCCCTGTAGCACAGAACTATATAGAAAAGATTTATTATTCAGCGGTTAAAGGCAGACATCTTGCTACAAAGTTGAAACAAGAGGTTATGCTTTTTGCTGTGTAAGCAAAAACACAAAGAAAATAAAAGCCTGGATCCTGATCTATTTTCCTCACTGCTTACATTTCTAGTGTTACTTATCTTGTATCTATGTGTGTCTCAGAAACTGCATTTCTTCACTTCTGTTCTATACTTTCCTCAGCACTCACTGACTACTGTGGATTTTTAAAGCAGTCTCAGCTTGAAGGATTGGTATCGCATCCTTTGGAATCTGGGTCTCATCCCACTCTGTCTGTGGCTCCTGTACAGGAGTTTTGAAGTCTGGTGGCCCCACTGTCAACACTATAATCCCATAGGAGCATTTCCAGTCCCAGTGCATTTTCTTCTCTCACTTCTCTCCAGCTGATATTTTGTCTTGTTAGCTGGATTCTTCCAGCTAATATGCAAATAACTCTTTCAGATACTGAGTTTCTTAGAGAAATTTGGGCTATCACCCATGATATTCAAACTCCTTTTTGCCTACTTCCACTCCAGGCAGAATAGTTACCACAAACTAGAGGTCCTTCAGATTTACGAATAGCAAAGAAGAAAACTTAAAGAAAGTGACTGTTATTTATCTCTTGAAAAAGATCTTGACATTTTTTACTTTTTGAAGGCACGATATCTTGTCAAGTCAGGTGACAGATACTGTGATGAAGTCGTTCATCAAACCTGCTTCTTCATAAGGTAGTGGTAGTTTTGAGGGGCCTGATGTCTCAGAATTACATCTACAATGTAGGATCACAAAATTCTGGATAACTGGGGATTTTGAGAGGAATTTATTCATTTTTTTTCTTTCTAAGATTTTAGCATAAGTAACAGACATCTCCATCCACACCCCTCTTGTTGCTTGCATTCTTAATTACTAACACAACACATCAGGGAATTAACTCTGAAGTCTACTAATAGGATTATGTCAATAAAGAATCGAGCTTAGGAGAATGCTTCTTACAATATCATTTGAGATACTTTTTGCTCTTTTCTGTTTTACGGTGGTGGGAATTGTAACATTTGCTGGTGGAAGAGTCTATTCCATATAGTCTGTCTAATAGATATATAGTTATAGGGTCCTAGAAAAATGGAGAATGTATTGTTTAATTTTCCTTAGAATGCAGCTATCTGATCTCTCTGGGCACCAGATATTTGTTATCTTGATGGTAAGTTATTTTTTACTCAAGTAGGTACTGAAGATGGCATTGATAGCACCCGAAGTCTTTATAGAAATAACTGGAACTGTGGCTGTTATAAACTACCTTTTTTTTCTGATTGTTTGTATAGATAGTCCCAGATATTTTAACTGCAATTTATAGTAACAGCTAAGCCTAAAAACCTCTTAGAAACACATCATCAATTAAGCTGAAAAAAGTTGTCTTTCATTTTAAAGTTGTTAAACTTCCAAGCAGCTATCTTTAAACTGGTCCGGGCACATAGAGAAAGTATTCATGTTCATGACTTCACATATTCATTAATTTTCTTTATTTTCTATTCTAAGCAGAATGTTTTTGAACTTTAAAATGTCAAGACTGTTCATTAGAATTAATTCTCTAATAGTGTCTACCACAAGGTCACAGTCATAAGCTGTTTTTGTGTCATTTACCCTGAATATCTAAAGAACAAACTTGAAAAACAAAAGGAGTCATAGCACTACTTATAAGAAGCTCTTAATAAACATTCTGCATAGCAATCTAAACTGATGTTAAAAAATAGCTTTAAAAAACTTACAGAGAATGAAATTGGAAAGGAGCAAAACCAAATGAAGTGCAATATCTCACTCCACGTCCACAATGTGTTTGCAAGTTAAATATCATATTCAGTTATTGTTCCCCTGTTCTCAAATAGCATTTAACAGACAGAGAAGGCAGAGAAAGTTGCTGAGAGGTACAAGAAGAATACAGAATTATTTCTATTCAAGGGCAAATTAATAGATTCTGTCTCTTGAGTCAGGAAAAAAGACAAATGACTGGAAAGATGATAAAAGTTTCTCAGTTGAGAGTTACTTGGTGAGACTGCTTAGGAAAGTTTGTACATTGATTGCAGTACAGGAATATGTATGAATCTGGGGGTGATGGGTTAGAACAAAACAGAGAAGGCATTTCTTTACCTAATGGTCCTCAGAAATCTGCTTCCCACAGAGAATAGCTTTCCAGAAGTTGTTTTGGATATAAAAATTTTACCTGGGTTCAAAAGTTTATTGAATGAAATCACATAGGAAAATGTAATATTTGGCTTCCACACTTTCTGAGCCACAGAAAGCTGTTCTAGGTCTGGCAGGGTGTACAGGTATGGAAATCATTAGAAGCCTGCCTTGATCTGATATTCCTCAGGTATCACTGCTAATCCAACTCAGAAATATGACATGGACACAGATTTCTTACACTGATTTGGTAAAAAACATTTTTATATTCATATGTAATGTGTAATAGGAACATATAGAAGACATTTTACTGTTTCTTTGCTAAAAATGTGATCAAAATCTAAGGTTGTTATGTATAACATTTTTTTCTTCCCTCAAGTGGCTAAGAACTGTATAAAAACATTAAAATTATTTACTTTGCATATTGGATCCTAGTCTTTCAGGTCTTGTTTTTAAACATGTAGTATAAAATATAACCTTCCCCCCTCTTCTGTTGTCTCTGTAATTTGCATTGCTTTGTCAATTACATTAACTGCATATTAATGTTATATTAAAATGTTAGCTGTTTCATTATTCCGATTTTTTTTTTCAATGAAATTGTGTTATTCCCTGGCGATGAGTAAAAATAAATCACTGAAACTCTTTTATTAGGGAAATCTGATTTATTGTATTTTCTTCACATGCAGTTTTGTCAGCAGTAGTTCATACCCAGTTAGTCAGAGAGAAAATCTGAAAATAACCAGTCTCTGAAAATGCTTAGATTACCATGGATCAAAACAGTTATGGTGCCTGATCCAGAGGAAAATAAAAAGGCAAAAAGAACCCTTCACATGTATTAATGTTCAGCTTTGCCTATGTTTATTATCTGAAGTACTTACACAAGAGAAAGAGGGATTTAAGTCTTTGCATAATCAGTATTATTGTATATGCTACTCCATAAACATTTTTTAAAGAGCTAATAAAAGTAAAATAGATTAAAAATTGCAGGAAAGGAAACAATCTTCCATCCATATATGAACATCCATATATATGAACATTATAAAAAATTAATGTGACCAAAAAATCCCAGATAATTATTATAGAGGGATATAAGGCACCACTATGCAAAATCATTCACTTTCCAGTTCTTACTGATGCTTTTCTGAAAACGAAAAAGCCAATTCTGAAAAGAAGCAAAATATTTGGTGAAAAGGACAGACAGAAATGGGAATAAATAAGAGTATCTCTTCAGGCTGTTGTGGAACAAATAGTGCTGTTGAATCTATGAGATTCTGCCAGAACATATTTGAGTCTTTTAGGTGAATATAGAGTTACCTCACATAATATCACAATAGTTTTCATACTCATCAATTCTATAGTTATATTCCTGGCTTCTGTCTAAGAGGACTCATTTCATTGCAATTTCTTCTTGTGGTTAGCTTAATTTTAATTCTTTTTATATAACTTTTTTAACCAAGAACAGAATCGATGCATCAATGATATTGCGAGTTTAAATCACAAATGTTGGCAGGGTTGAAAACTTTACGGTGAAGAAAATACACCAAAAACAGAAGAAATATGGAGAGCAGGGTAGGAAAGCTCTGGGCCTTTATGAAAACACTTCTATAAACTTTGTTAGTTCCTGCTTATATTCTAGTTGTTCCTTGACTGATCCTCATGTTTCTAATTATGTATCCTCTTCTGCCAGACAGTTCTGTGTATTTGCTATTATACAGGTGAAAAGGTACTTTTTAACATCTACTCTGCATTGTTTTTCTTTCATTTCCACTCATACTTACCGAGTTTCTCATCTGAAATCATCTGGAAATAGTTTCTTTTGAAGTTATTAACCACTCCATTTAACAATGTGAGGATTTAATATGGTCTTACTCTTTTCGAGTCATCTTTTCCTTTATTTTGGTATGAACAGGAAATTGCTTTTAAAATCTCTGCAATTATCATTATTAGGAGGATAGTGTTACTGTGAAATTTTTATCTTATATACACAAACATTATGCTGCACCTTCTCAAATATATGAAAGTATGAAAGTGTTGTGATGACAAATCACTGATTAATCAAAGATATAATTAACATCTTTTCATATATTAAAGCACTCATCACTAGCAGGTAATCTAATCAATGAAACAAAGAGTTAGTTTTTTTAATGATTAATTTGAATTATTTCCCCCATATTGTTATTATCTAAATTAATGATTGAGTTAATAATAGTTTCAATTATTAAGATAAATAATTCTGAAGACAAAAGCTTTACTTCAAAGACTGAGAAATGTTTAAAACATTTAAAACATTTTTTTTTTCTGTTAATCATTGGAAGGCACAGAGTATTATTTGAATGTAAAGGATTAAATGATTGCACAAATAGACTTCTGCTTACAAACATTAGATGAAGAAAAAGTAAAATCAGAGTAGATTTAAAACAAAAATTATTCACAGAATCGTGGAACGGGTGAGGCTGGAAGGAATCACTGGATGTCACCTGGTCCAACCTTTCCTACTACAGCACATTCACCTAGAGTAGATTGCACAGGTTTCCATCCAGGTGTATTTTGATGGAGAAAGAGACTCCACAACTGCTGTGGACAGCCTGTTCCAATGCTCTGTCATGCTCAAAGTAAACCAGTTTTTCCTCATATTCATGGACAGCTTGTTACCTGCCAGGATCCACAGGTCCTTCTCCACAGAGCTGCTTTCCAGGTCGACCCCCACCTGTGCTGGTGCATGGGGTTATCTTCTCCAGGTGCAGGACCTTACATCTGTATTTTTTGAACTTAGTTAAGTTCATTCCTGCCCAACTTCCCATCTTGTCCAGGTCTCTCTGGACAATGGCAGAGCTTCCTGGTGTGTCAGCCACTCCTCCCAGTTTTGTGTCATCAACAAACCCAAAACAGGGTACACTCTCTGTCTGCTTAATTGCTCCAACTGCTCTTCCTTTTCTGAGGAATAATAACCATGAAGAGATGAACTATGAACAGGATAGAGATAACAATTTGGCTATTGTGAATGGGTTGCTGTGGCTGAGGGGAGTCTGAAGGGGGGCTAAAATTACTACTATTATCAACAAAGTGAGATTAAAATTGTAGATAGTATTTCATGTGAATTGGGACACCTAAGGATTAAATAAGAAGGTTTGTAACAAGTAAAAGGGGAGGAATGAAATAAAACCCCCCAATTCTTCTGGTAAATATTTAATTAAATTGTATTTGAAGTTATGCCCCTCTCTGCAGTCCAGCATGGTGGAAGGATATGGTTTAAAATAACTACTAAAACTGAAAGCAAAACATATTTCTCTCATACTGTCCAAAACTGCTGATAAAATTTTCAAATTAAAAATTAAATTTTAGTTTCTGGACACACTATACTCCATGCTGTATGAAGCATCAGTTTACTTCACACGTTTGGCAAGAGTGGTGTAATGAATTTTCACTGTGAAATAATGTTAAAAGTCACTAGAACTAGGAACACATTGTATTCTGCTTTTAATCATGATGATTGTAAAGTTAAAATGAAAATTAGGACTAATTTAGAAAAAAATTATGTAATGACTTTCAAAATACGAGAAAGATCCACACAGAAATCTATTAGTATTGCCTCCAATTCCTTTCCAGGAAGTAAAAGGGGAAGGGTAAGGTGAAGAGGAAGACTAAGGGAAAGCAACATTTAATAAAACTTGCTAGGCGTGTAATTTCTATTTTGCATAATTCATCTGATATCTAAGCAAAATTTTCAAAGGATTTTTTTTTTTTTATGATAGAGGGTAAATCTACTTTTAATGATTCAATCTCTCTTATGCCTTGGGGTATGCTAGCTTATGGGTTTCATACTTAATAGTTATTGCCTGCATAGCCTCATTTGACAAACATTGCCAAAATGTTCAATGGAAAAATTTTGCAACTGATTACTGAAATCATTAGAATTCAGCATTTCCAACAATAATACATTTTATACATAATCTTATTTTGCATCATTTAATTGTATTTTTATTCATGTTGTATTAATATTTGACTTAAGATATAATATGTATTTAATAACAATTTAAGGATTCCTTTTCAAAATCAATAGCACCCTTGTCTTATTCCAACCTATTTACTAACTGCCTCATGTTCATTTATTTATTCAGTCACTGGAAAGATTTTCAGGGTGTGTGTCTCCTCAGACAAGGAACTTTACTGTTTGTGTAATTATAAAAAGCTGTTGATAGAAAATAGGTAATGATTTTATTAAATATCCTTCTTGAAAGAGAAATAATGAAACAAAGGTGGAAGGGAAAAAGAGGCAGAAAATCTTGGCAAAAGTAGGAGGAACAAATGGGTAAAATATTGGAGGAAGTTAGTATCATAGCAGTTTAGAGCACAGGATTAGTCACAGAGTTAAATCCTTGGCTTATGTTAGAAGGTGGAAAGAGGTTGGTCCACACACAGTACTATACCATGGGCAGTTTTTTTACAGCTCATTCAGAGAGGAGCACTACTGGTCAGAATTGGTTTACTTGTTAATAAGAATCTTGATGAATCTTAAGTATAAACTAAGTATGTATGCATTTCATCCATAATATGGATTACACAAGTAAAAATTCCTTTTTTCAGTTCTTCCACCTACAAATATAGAAAGAAAGAAACTTAAGCCTCCTTAAACTCAATAACATAATATCTTATTGAACAAAAAATTATTAATTTGATTATACAATCTATTTTTTGCTAAAATTTGGCAACCTAAACTATAACTCTTTAATTTTCTGAAGTTTTGGGGTTTGTTTGTTTATGCTTGTCATTTTAGTGGTCAGGATTGCAGCACTTCCCTGAAGCAGATGTACAGATACACTTTTCACAGGCAGGTGAGTACTGCCCTGCATCCTGAGGAGTAGCAAAGGGGGGAAAAAAAAGATAAAAGATGGAGCTCTCTTCTGTCTTTACCAACAGAAAAAAAAAAATACTTTGTGTAATCCTAACCTGTCTTTGTAGAAATTTGACATTACATTGTGAGTTCAGTTAAGTCTTGGAGTAATCCAGGTGGATTACAGTTAAACTACATCTGGAGTAATTCCTACTCAGCATGAACAAGACTGAAGGCAACAAGCAACAGCCGTTCTACATTGCAGATTTCTACTAATGTTACCGTATTTTTAGGACATTATAAATGAACAGTTTATACAAAGTCGTACCACATAAATTCCTACTATTACTACCCTGAGCAAAGCTTAGTAAAGTGGTCCAGCTTAAACTAATAATTATTTGAATACTATTAATACTCCAGTATTCTTATTTTTAAGCTTTTGGAATTTTATTTCCCTGGAAAACTCAGGTTCTTTTATACTGAGGGTTGTTCTCTATATGTGCGTGTTGAGCCACTGATTGAAAGAGGAAAATTTAATTTTCTTTTTCACTGAAGAGAAGACCTCTTAAACCATTTAGGCATAAAGGGCAACTCTGATCTAAGGTAAAGATAATAGAGAGAGAATTCAATACTTACTTATATGGTTAAAGTCAGGATTCCTCTAAAGTGCCTGAAATCCATGGAATGTTCTGATTTTAATACTTATGCAAAATCTGTAGTGCAATGACTTTTTTATTTTTATTATTATTTTATTTTTTTAATTAAAGTAATTACTTATTATTTAACAAGAATTCTAGCATCTTCTGTAACTGAAATATTTCGTAAAAGAGGGATTATATTGGACTGTGCAGCTGAAGAGGGCTCCAAAAGTGAAAAATGTTAGAAGGCTTGGAAGGAATATGTAAGCCTGATAACTGAAAAATGATGTTGTCTTTACTGTATGTCTGCGAAGATGAGGTCTAACTTGGGGTCTAACAAGAACCCTTTGTCATTTCCAGATGTTTGTCCATTGCCATTCAAGGAGTTTATGACTGATTACCTGTTTATCACACAAACTGGCCTAATCTCTGGACTGCGACATGAACAGTAGTATTTCTTATTTGACAGTACTGTACCAACGAGAGAACATAGAATTTCTGAAGAGTTGCTGGAATCACCTTTTTTTGTGGATCAATACAACAGCAAATTAATTGCTTTGGATAAAAACAGGAGGTTGAACTACTTGCAATATATTGCTTGAAGATTGCTGGATTTTATGACATGAAATATGGTTGGTAAAAATGCTAAAAGTGTTAGCATATTTTAAGGGGGGTGGACATGTCTTAGACAGAAACCTCTGAAGATTCCTCAGCATCTGTAATAGAATAAGAGTTGCACACTCATCATATTCTGCACAAAATGAAAAATGGATAATGGAAGTGGAGGATTATAATTTAGCAGGTTTTGTCATAAACATTTTGGAAGTAGATGTACTGTGGAGAAGCCCAAGTTGTACAACCCAAATCAGTTTTCTTTCAGGCACTGAGGAAGGTTATATCCCACTTCATCTTGGACTTACATAGTACAGATGTCTGAGTATGAGGCAATCAAGCCTCTTCATAGCTGATGCTGGATTTTTAACTGCTATCATCATCAAAATAACTTAAGTGTCTGTAGGGGAAGAAGGAAATACAATCCACAGAAGCTGATGCTTTTTAGATTCAATGTGTCTTATATATTTTAGTGTTTACTTTACAAAAGAATAAATGTTTAAGTACGCTAATTTAATTAGTGTATTAGTTTAATTATATCATTGACTACGAGAAGAGCTTAAATATCTGTAAGTGCTAAGATAGATAGATGGATGAGTCATATATACCTCTACCAGAGATTTTTTTAAGTTGCCTTCTGTGTGTTAGGTTGCTACCCAAGAGCTTAGAAGCACTCCCTCCTCCTCCAGCAGCAATAAGATGAGTGCAGGAGAGATACTGAGTGGGAAACAAAGTAGTGCAATGACCATCATAGCTATTTAAAAAAAAACAAAACAAAGAAAAAACCCAACCAAACCAAATTCCCCCCCCAAAAAAAAAAAAAAAAATCAAAATTGAACTGAAATAAAATTTAAATTAGCAGTTACATCTTAGAGCGTCAAGAGCATGACCATAAAACTAAAGAAAAGATAGAGCCAGGTGCTGTGTACAACAGATCCATCCACTGTACTGCAGAGAGAGCTAATATTAGCACTGTTGGCCTGAGCAAGATGCTGACATTTCATCTATGGAAAATTAATTACTTTTGGGGCTCCTTTTATTGACTAGCAAAGACTGCTACACAGGCATTTTCTAGGATGCAGCCAATATAACTCCGATGGATTTTTCCCTGTATATGAAAAAGAAAATCAAAAAAATCCATGAATGAATGAACCTGAAGCAAGAAAGAATCCAGTATTCAGCACACAAAGCCTGATTTCACAAGAGAAAAAAGAAGAAGGAAAGAGGAGGGGAGCAATGGCACTACACATGGGTTTTTACACATAAGATGAAGAAGTCTTAGTGGGTTGACCTTGGCTGGATACCAGGTGCCCACCAAGCTGCTCAATCACTCCCCTCCCCAGTGGGACAGAGGGGAGAAAGTGAGATGGAAAACAACTCGTAGGTTGAGTTAAGGCAGTTTACTAAAGAAAGTTTACTAAAGAAAGAGGGGAAAGTTTGCATATGTGTAATCAAAAAGAAAAAACAGTTTACCTGTACTTCCCATCAGTGAGAGCCATGCAGCCACTTCCAGGCAAGCGTCAGTACGTGTAGCAGTTGCCCAGGAAGGCAAACACTGTAAATAACCAATATCCCACTCTGTTCCTACTCCTTTCCTTAGCTTTTATATCCCAGGTGACATCACATAGTATGGAATTATTTAATTCAGGTCAGCTGGTCTAGTTGTGTCCCCTCCCAGCATCTTGCCCACCCCGGCCCCTTGATGGGGGGTAGGAGGAATGTTGGGAGCCAGCACTGATGCTGTGCCAGCCCTGCTCAGCAGTACCCAAAGCACTGGGGCGCTATCAACACCTTTCCAGCTACCAGTGCAAAGCACAGTACTAAGAGGGCTACGATGGGAAAATGAGCTCCAACTCAGCCAGACTCAACACAAGTAAAAGAGGTTATTTGGCAGATGTAAAGGGTATTTTAGGTTGAATATTAGTTCAACAGCATGGGAACCATTACAATGAAAGAAATACAGACACGAGATGATAGCAAGTTATTTACAGTGTTTCTTAAGGGACAGTGGATGCAGCTTCACATTAAAATCAATTGCTGTTTGACAAAGCTTCTGGAGATTGCTATTTCCAAAATCTTCAGGACCCAGGCGAGTTCTGCTTCTCCAATCTGGATGCTGCCACCCCTTAGTACAGGCAGTAGACAGACAGCTTATTCCCACGGGCTGGGTCACAGCCCTTGAATGCCCCAAGAAGCTGCCAATTCAGTGTCCTCAGTTCACTGAGCAAGTCATTGAGGTTGCTCTACCTGTTACTGCCTCTGATTCTGGCCAGCTCTTTGTTTAATGTAATTATCATGTTATCAGATAACCTGACAAAGGTTATGGAACACTTATTCAACACAAGTAGACACAATCACGCAAAATAAGGCGGTGACAAAATCAGCAGGGTTAATAAATATTGTTAACAAGAGGCACAAAAGTTGATTGCAGAGCTGATAGCCATGACCTTTGCTGCTGAAGAGAAGAAGAGGAAAAGGGAGACCACAGGCAGGAGGAAAAGGATAAGGGCATATAAAATACATATACAAACTGAAAATACACTAAAAATTTAACATCTATAATAATGTGCAGTGATGGCATCTTGAGTTAGAGAACAAAATAAACAATTTATATTCTAAAATATACTAAGGAACAAAAGAAAAGTATATAGAATTTAAAGATTTTGGGGCACATTACAGGGCTAATGATGCTAATGACAATAAAGTGCATGCTTTTAAGGGTGTTTCCTTCTGTCTACAGCAGAAGGTAAAGGGCTGCTAAGTAAGTTAATATTTCAGTGAACCATACCATGATATATTCTCTGAATAATGAGGAGGAATAGAAGAGAGAAACACAATTTTTTCTTGCATACATTTTCAGAAGAGCTAAACAAACAGATAAGTATTTAAAAACCTTTGCATATGACAAATTTTAAAGCCAAAGGACATAAATTGAGGGGTCATATGTGTATTATTTAATGTTAAACCTTCCTTTATGGTACTGATTCTCTTTCCTTTACTTTCTTCCCTCACACGACAGACTGCATTTTCTTCTTCCCATGCAAACACTTCGGTTATTTTGATAATGATAGCAGTTAAAATTAAATAGACGGTTTGGGGCTCTTAGAATACACTAAAATAGAACTGGTGCCTTCAGATATCACAACCTGTATTATTGTCCTTCGGGTTTTTTAATTTTTTTTTTCCTTTTACTTCTGTTCTATCATGTAAACAAAATACTTTTAAGTGAAGCATGAAGAATTATGAATGTCATATTAAGAATCCATGTAACCATGTTAGAATTTGTGACTTTTACTGTGCGAATTCCAGCAAAGTTGA
The DNA here is from genome assembly GCA_013398115.1 of Falcunculus frontatus. NCBI lineage: Eukaryota > Metazoa > Chordata > Aves > Passeriformes > Falcunculus > Falcunculus frontatus. Next base: position 343,208 of record VZRV01003483.1, read on the forward strand.
TTTAAAGTATCTTAAGGAGAGGAACTGTGTATATATGAAATGTCAAAAATATTTTAACACAGAAAAAAAAATTATTTAAAAGGGTGTTAATGCTAGTTCAAAAATATAATTCTGGCGTTTTCCAGGTTTTATAGAAATTATTAGGTATCAAAACTCTCTCTTTATCTTCAGAAATGTTCATATAATGAAAAGGTTTATGCAAAAAGGAAAGAACTTTCTGTTTGATCTGTAGGACATGTAAGCAAAAAATCAATAATCTGCTTAGAAAAAAAGGATTTTTTTTTAATGAACTGTACAAAATGATATAAGATAAAGGTTTTCTGCTGCAGCAAATTACTTCTAATACATGAAACATTACATTACATGAAACAAACGAAAACTAAAAGCATTTTTAGCAGTTCAACTACTTAGAAAAAAATTTTGAAGATAAAACCATAAAGAGCACAATAACGGGCATAGGCAAGATTAATTATTTTTGTGTGCTTGATGTCTTGATTGCTAATAAAATTTAATGCTCAACAACATGTCAAGCAAACAAACAAAAAAAAATTATGCCCAGGCCTTATTTTCTACTTAGGTGCAGAAATTACTCTAATGATTAGAAACTGAATTTTCAGAGTGATGTCTTATGTACAGTGTTGTAAATTTCTGTAGAGAAGTCTTCTAAAATTGTGATTGTTAATTTGCAAATAATTTTATACATGAAGGATTGAAAATAATACAACACAAAAAATACCATGTTTTAATGTGTTAAACCAACTACTGGGATGAGAGGTACATATTTTCTCTTTCCTAATTGTACTTACTGTGGTGTCTAAATTTACAGATGTTGGCAGGTAAAGATGTTGCTGTGCCAGGAAACCCATAAATTTGCTGTATCTCTCTGAGTTACAATAGTTTGACCCTAAACTCTTGATTTTTCTTTGGCCAGAAGTTAGAAGGCTAATGATAAACTGATTCAGAAAGTGACATTGGAAAGATACATTAAAATCATGCTGATAAAACCCATTACCTTGTTTTTGTTGCTACCAAACCAAGTATGTTGTGGTGATTTTTCAGTGACACTCTTACTCTGCAGATTTCAGCATCAAAGATGTTTTGAAAGCTGACTAAAAGCAGAATATGACTGTTGTTCCAGAGTCCTGAAAACTCTCAGGCACATGAGCATGGATTACTTGGACCACTGCGTCATAAGAGCCTTGTAGTACTGAACCAGCAACTTCACAGAAGCCCGTGTCAAAGTATCACCCCAGGAAAGAGCCAGTAAAATCAGGTATTCAGTAGCTTACCAGAGCTAGAAATAATAAACCTATATCACAATAAGACAGAGACAGAAGACAGGATTTTCTGCCTGCCAAGCATCATGGCACCATTCATAGCATAAATTTAGGTAGTCAACAAACAGATGCCTATAGATTTGATATTATCTAATCAAATTCAGATATTATAGTTTTTCATGGGGACAGAAAAAGTACAGAAAAAAGTGCCTGAACTCCTCACACAGACCTTGTCAACATTTCTTTTATTAATAGTGTTAGCCCTGATTCCAGACACTAGGGTTAAATCAGATATCTTTCTTGAAACTGTCATTGAAGTCAAGGATCTGTGAATTCCCTCACACCATCCATTCTCAAGTCACTTTCCTGTCCTTCATTTTCTCATCAATTTTTTTTGCTTTTTCTTCTATTGATCAAAAAATCCGCAAAGGAACTCTTAAATCTTCATTATTTTGAGTACTTTCACATTTGCTGTGATTTTTATCCAGTCTGTTGAAAAACCTAACAATTTGTGCAAAATGAAGGATGTACTATGGTTTATTTTGCTACTTCTGTCATGAGCCTTTTCAATGTACATTTTGTATTCTCATGTTTGTTTTTTTATTGTCCATGCTTCTTTTCTCTCTATCCACCTTGTTAATTTTTTTTAATACAAATCTCCATTCATATAGCCTTTTCCTACTTTTGACATAACTCTTAAATCCGGTGAGGTGGGGTTTTTCCAAATCTTTTTTTTTTTTCCCTTGGTTTTAGAACATCTTGCTACCATTTTCTTTCAATTTTTCTAAATATTAGCTTCCACTCAACACCTGCCCTTCTCATTTCCTAAAACTTCTCACCTTTTACAAGGAAATTCTCATTTTCTTTGCTGTTACTTTGTTTTCTTTTTGTTTTCTCTTTTGCATTTTTAAGTAAATATATTTTAAACTATTCTCTATTTCTCCGACCAAACTTATCCTTATTTTTTTCGTTTGATATTTTTAGGTGTGTGTTTGGGGATTGTCTTCGTTATTTAGGGATCTATATTGCTTTAATTTAAAAACTCTATAAATATTGGCTTTACCATGAAATTGGATGCTTACACTCTTTTCCGATGCTTACTATTATTTTCTGCATTCTTTTTGAACACATGAAGATGTTTTCTATATTCCTCAAGGAATCTGGTTCCACAGGACTCACCAAAGACATTTCTCGGAGACAAAGGAGTTTTAATAACCTTACAGGTCTGGAGAGACTTTTCAGCTGTGGGATTCATGATATTATCATGGGAGAAAAACTTATGTGATCCCTCTCCCACTTTGCAAATATGATTTAAACTTCTGACTTTTTTTTCTTTTTGATTTCTTACTTTAACAGACAAATTAAAAATGTGAGTTTATAGACGTAAAGAATTTTATTTCTGGACTCAGAGACAGTCAGATACTTTTAAAATGCACTAAACAAGGAAAGGGAAAAATTAAGGAAATGTAAAAAGAAGAAAGAAAGAGAGGAAGAAGGAAAAGGAAAGTGTCGTGGGTTGACCCTGAGTCTGATGGACAGATCTCTTGACCAGTCACGCTTCTCGAAATTTCCATATTTAAGTCAGTGGAGACACAGGAAGTGTCCCTTTTTGCTTCTGCTTAAACCTCCTGGCGGGGAGTTTGGGGGGGG
>VZRV01003483.1:346677-475323 GCA_013398115.1 Falcunculus frontatus
TCTGTTAGTAATAAACTTTCTTTCATATTCTTTAAGTTTGAGTCTGCTTTGCCTTTCTTCAAACCGCTTATCTCACAGAAGGTAAGAAATGCGAACTAAACCACTACACTTAATTGGTGTTTCTGCCCGGTTAACGAACCAAACCGGCTACATACTGGGAAGAAGAAGGGAGGGAAAGGGAAGGGAGGGGGAAGGGAATAGGAAGGGAAGGGTAAAAGAAGGAGAAGGGAAGAGGAATAATAGAAGCATCAAAATTTGAAAAGACCCAGAACTGGACACAGTACTCAAGATGCGGTTTCATCAGTGCAAAATACAGGCAGATCACTGCCCTGGTCCTGCTGGCCACACTATTGCCGATACAGGCCAGATGCCATTGGCCTTCTTGGCTGGCTGGGCACACTGGTAGCTCATGTTCAGCTGGCTGTCAATCAGAACCCCCAAGTCCTTTTCTGCTGGGCATGTTTCCAAGCACTCTTCCCTCAGCCTGTAGTGCTGTCTGGAATTGTTGTGACACAAGTGCTGACTTAGTACTTTGCCTTATTGAACCTCGCACTCTTGGCCTCAGCCCACCGATCCAGCCTGTCCAGATTTCTCTGCAGAGCCTTCCCACCTTTCAGCAGAACAACACTCCCACCCAGTCTGGTGTCTTCTGTGAATTTACTGAAGGTGTACTCAATCCCCTCATCCAGATCATCCATAAAGGTATTAAACAGGACTGGCCCCAGTACTGAACATTGGGGAATCTCAGCAGTGACCCTCCACCAAATGGATGTAGAACAATTCACCATGATTCTCTGGCTGTCCAGCCAGTTTTTAACCCAGTGAAGAGAGCACCTGTCCAAGCCATGGTCTGTCAGATTTTCCAGAAAAATTCTGTGGGAGACAGTGTCAAAGGCTTTACTGAAGTCCAGACAACATCCACAGCCTTTCCCTTATCCACTAGGCGGGTCACCCGGTCATAAAAGTAGATCAGGTTGCTCAAGCAGGATCTGCCTTTCCTAAACCACCGCTGGCTGAGCCTGGTGCCCTGGTTGTCCTGTACATGCTATGGGATCATACTCAATTAATCTGTTCCATAGCCCTTCATAGCATCGAGGTCAGGCTGATAAACCTGCAGCTCCGGCAATCCAACTTCCAGTCATCTGGAACCTTCCCAGTTAACCAGGACTGATTATAAATAATGTCTTGGTGAGCTCTTCTACTGACTCCCTCAGTATCCTTGGGTGAATTCCACTCACCCCAAAGACTATTCCAACCCTCTGACAATCTAGGTGGCACAGCAGGTCACTGACTGCTTCCCCCTGTTTTACAGGGGGTCTATTCTGCTCCCTGTCCCTGTCTATCAGATCAGGGGGTTGCTTGCCCTGAGGATAACTGGCATTTCTCTTAAAAACTAAGTCAAAGAAGGCATTAAGCACCTCAGCCCTTTCCTCAGCCTTGGTAACAATATTCCTCTCTTCGTCCAATAAAAGAAAAGTGTAAGATGATGTGTCTCTTGGCTCTCATGTCTCACCCTCTTCAGAGTTATCGCTAATCAAGTTCTTCACCACATCATCATCTCTCCTTTGATTTTCCTCCTGGCACACTAATTATCATCTATTACAAATGTAAATCAAGTTTGTAGCACTGAAGTATACTTAACATGTTGCATATACATGAATTGAAATATTTTATCAAGGATGCTCATTCCTAAAAATAATTTGCATGTAACCATTTAAAACCCGCTCTTGGCATTTGAAGGACCCTTCTGCAGTAAGTTTTGCAGAATCCAGGGAGAAAATGGAACAACTAGAGGGAAAAATAAGCCCTTCTTACTCTTTTTTAATGACGCTATGCAGAATATTGTCATTTCTCTCCCTACTGAGAGCTGGAATAGAGAGCTGTTGTCTAAAAATGTTGTAATTCTTTATAGGAAGTTTAAAAAAAACCTGTTGGCTTTTTCAAGCCCTTAATAAAAGAGCAATTAGCTCAAGTCTGTATAGTCACAAGTGCAAAGCTTTCTGTATCATGGATGAAACAGAATTTGAACAGAATGTGTTTCAGGGGCTGTAAAATGCATCCCTTGTCATTACTGCAGAGGTTCTACAATTTTGTCTACTGATTTCAAAGTTAGCAGGATCATATTTCAAAAATAGTCAATGATGTGTAGTTAGGAACTAGTTGCTTATTTCACCATTCCAAATGTTATTTAATTGTATCTTGAAAAAATTTAGTGTCCTTGAAAATACTGAATAACACCTTAAAGAAGCATAAAATTACACTGAATTACTCTGTAATACAGGTTTGTATGTTCTTATATTAATAGCTCATGTTTGGGTTTTTTGGGATTTTTAGGATATTTTGCAGCTGAACAGACCCATTTGCTATGGTTTATTGAGAAATTCTTCTTTCACAGTCCAAAATAATGGAAATTTGTCTGCTGAAAAAATGATAGGATGTTACCATTAGACATACAGAGGATAATTCACTTACGGGGATTCATTTTTGTTAAAAATTAAAGATGGTCCTAAGATCTGTTTTTATTATCATGACCTGTCCCAGAGTTCCTGTTTGGCCTTGGACAAATCCCAGTGTACTCCACAGTAGTGCCAGTTAAGCTTTGGTTTTGCTAAACCTGAGTTAATAACTGTTATTTTAAAGAAAGTTTTCATTTTCTAGGGAAAGTACTTTCATGATTATACAGGCTACACTTTGATTTTTCTCACACCATCTAGTCAGTCAATTACATCAACTTAGGTGAAGATTACATTAGATCAGCCTATCTGATCAAAATTCAGAGAAATATAAAACCTTCTATAGTGCCAGATGAAAGGTTAGGTTATTCACTGGCTAGTGGATCCACTGATTGGATAGGACTTTAGGAAATCTGGCTGATTCTAAGTAGTCTTATGGCCTCTTTCCTAAGCTCATGACTACCTGAAATTTCTGGATGTCATGCTCCTCTATCCTCACTTTTGTAAACTATTGCTTTGAAATGTCACAAATCAGGGAACCTGGGAATTTGGCCATTCTTAGCAGGGTTTTTTCAAAACCAAAGGATTGGCTTTTTGAGAGAACGCCGTATTCCAGCTCCAACTCCATCTGGCTGGAGGGGAACTCAGACCAGAGGGATGACCTTGTTACCCTGTTGAGGTGCCTATGTACAAGACTCGGGTGGCCAGGCATAGGAAGACAGATTTTTTTTCTGCATAACATAGAAAGGGAGACACATGGTGGAGGTTTTCAGGTGCCTTCTCATATGACTACTTATGCATTTTACCTGTACATTTTATCAAATACAACGCACAACCAAAATACACAGAGGATTAAGAGAAGTGTTGTGCTCTTTGAGGAGATATTTTATCCTTGAAACAGGAAATAGAAAACCCCAAACTTTATATAGTCCATCACTGGTAAACCTTAATTTCATTAAGACTGAGGGGTTTTTCTTTGAGGAGAGAGTCATGGTTGTTGATAGACTCTTCTTCAAGTATTCACTACATATCATGTGGGTGCAAGTTTTGAAGAGAAGAGTCAGCTCTATTAATTAAAATTCACTACTGCGGATATGCTTAATTTAAAATCCCTTAGAAAATTACGCACAGTTGGTTCATATCCACAGATTTCTAAGAACTTTTTTGTTACACAGCTGCTGCAATTTTTATTTCTATTCAATGATTTCTTTCATAATAAACCCAAGCTTTTAAAGCAATTTGGTAAAACTGTAAAATGTAAAAGGACTGTAGCGCTCATAAAAATGCAGCGATAATAAAGAAAATTACTGTGAATGATGTTCTGTCACGTAGGTGATAAAAAGGAATTAGAACCAAGTGCTTCATCGATTGCTAATATAATCACAGAATCACCACTGTGCACTCTGGAAAGTAAGCAGCTGACAGTCTGCTTAAATCAGTATCATTATACAACTAGTATTTTTGTACCTTTATATGTGAAGCAAGCACAACTCTGATTTAAGGCACCAAGAAGTGAAAACCAAAGATTGTGGAAGGATCCTAGAGAAAAACTTGATATCCTGTCTCACAAAAGATTGTTTGGTCTTAACAGAAGATTTCTCTTTGGTGTACTAACCGCCCAGAGCCCTTCAGCATTTATGAGCCTTGGGGTGTCTTGTGAAAGGAGCCTGACATGTCTGTATTGACAGTCCTGGAAGGGCTTCAAGCTCCTAAATCCTGATGGGTGCCCTGCCTTGACTTTGTATCACTGTGACAGCCAGACGTGCAGCAGCCCTGCCCCTCAGGACTGGCGTCACAGGATACTAATCCCAAAGGGCATGCCACAGCAACCTCACGGTGCCCTGCAGTCAGGGTCCAGGGTAGTGCCCCAGGAGTTCAGAACTGTGTCTCCAGTGGACTTTTTTGTTGATCAGCAGCTTCCTTGCCTCCTGGCTTATTTTCTTGTCAGAATTGTATAAGCTTCCTGGGAAAATGAAATATTTTATGGAGAGAAATGGAAAATTTTGCATGTGATTTAAAGTTGCTCTATAAAAATTGCTGGAAAACATATCATGCATAGTACAAGATAAGAACTCTGCATTTACAAAAGATCGCTCTAGTCATTATAACAGGTCTTTCTTATCGCTTTCCTTCAGGATCCTGAGAAATGGGATTAATATGAGTAGAATTTTTACTTCCCAAATTGTACAAATACCTAAATTATATAATGTTCTTTACTAAAGCTGTATCTTCACCTCGAAAGCATGTTTTAGATGCCATTATGTTCCAATACTATTTGACTCTTTTTTATTCTTATTTCGTGAGGGAATTTACTCAATTTTTCATAGATAGAAAGAATTTTGCAAACCTTCCTTCTGGAATATCCATGGTAATCTACCCAATACCCAAATCTACCCCTTACTAGGGACACTATTGCTTAGAGACTCATTGCTTTCCGGTTTAAAGAATCTGCAAATGTAATGTGATATTTAAAAAATACAGCACAGCTTGGGTTTTCCTAATACATTTTATTTTATAACTGATTATTGACATAACCACTCAGTTGTCACTGTCATTTGTCTCCTATCAAATAAATTATGATCAGTGAAACAGCTTTCATTACACTGAGATGAAACCACATATACTGTATTTTTAGCTACTGAAGTATGTATTTTACTCTCAAGGCATGTGTAATGTAAGCCAGGATCTCTTTAGCTACGGACTTACCAAAATTACTGCTTTATAAGTTTCTACTCTTCTAAAATGAGGGTTTTTTCTTACTAAGTTTTTTTATTCCAGGTTTTCAATTTCAGCTGCATTAAGATAAAATGTAATTCCTGCTCCCTCTTAATTTGTCTTGCAAATGACATAACAAAGCAAAAAGACATCAGGTGAAGACAATGGTCATTTTTGATATTAATTTAAGCAATTTCACTATTTCTTAAGTATATGGTGTGCTGCTGCAGTGGCCATATTAGAAGGCAGAAAGACAAAAGGTCAACCGGCTAAAAGGAAATGGAGTATTAATACCTTGTCAACTTTCTAGCATTTCTGTCTTTTCTACCATAATACAAGCCTGGAAAGTAAATTGCTGAATAAATTCGTGAAACTATTCCAAATCTTTACACTGAATGTGACCGTTTGACAAGAAAGTGAGAATACAATGAAGATTCTTAATCTTAGAAATAACACTGTTGTGATTTTGAAAGATGAAACATTTTCAAAATAAGTCAAAAAGCTTCATAGTGCATTTTGTAAATATACTGAGTTGTGCAGAAGTGGAGAAGAATTACTTATGATATGCCACCTACTACCTTAGAATCACCCCTCATATCCCTATAATAACTGGACAATCAGTGACATAAAAGAGATAAGTTTGAGTTTACATTAAAAAAGATAAAAGAATGCATACAAAAAAATCCTATAATTTTTTATAGAAAAAGAATGAATTCAATTTGAAAAGTTGTCCATTGAAAAAAAATGTAATTACAAACTGGAATTTTAATTGAATTTTGACTCCACAAAACAAACCAAGCCTTAAAAGCAAAGCGTGCTCTCTCCTTCCATTACAACATACAGCTCAGTAGGAAATAGGAAAAAGAACACTTTTTTTCTTCTTCTCCCTGATTTTCATGTTTTGTTGATATGAACTGTTTCTAATAAGGAAAATATCCCTTCTTGAATATATAACTATATTCACCTTGCCTTTGACAAGACAAAGTAAGGTCCTTTCCTTCATCTAAGCATTCTGGATAGAAATAGATATGGTGTTGACCTCAAATGTCTCTAAGTAGAAGGTTATTCTAAAAACAAATCAGAGAGTATATTTTGATATCAGGAGGTTAAGTCGTTCTTCATGCTCCCTGGAGAAGTTTTATTATGATTGTTATTTGTTTCAGACCCAGTTTGGGATGTATATTGATGAAAACTTATTAACTCTTTTCGACCTCTTAAGATCTCAGTCACAGCAGCTACCAGTAAAAGCCCATTTTACAATAGCAGGATATTCACACCCTACTAAACACTAATTGAACTCTTGTTGATAGTCTGAACAAACACAGTGACCATATTTCCTTCCCACCATCAATGTCTTTATCCTAGGCCTAGAGCACAGACACAGGTAATGTTAATTGTGTAAAGCCACCGTAGAGTGTCTACAGTTTTAACTCTTTTGCTACAAATAAATGGTAGCAGGGTGGTGGAAAAAGTGGAAGGTATCTTTTGGAGATATTAAAATTTACTTCACAGAGGCAACCATTAATGAATGATATTTGCTCTTCACTGTTTTCCCAGCAAGACGTAGATGTTTTAATGAAGGATTTATAACAGTTTGAGCACCTTTTTTTTGTGTGTAGTAATCTTCTTGAGGGACTCGTTGCCATACATCAGTGAGGACGTCCAGGCTCTACTAAGGCATTAGATACCATCAGCAGAAGTCTGGTTCTCACCTCTGATTCCCAAGTCCAAAAGTGAAATTCTTAGAATGTAGTCTACTAAATGAGGGTAACTCGTGATTTTGTGTTTGGTTTTGGGTTGTTTGGGGGTTTTTTTAGGGTATGGTTCTTCCGGTTATTACAGTTCTTAGTGTACTAGAAAGTCTTCTGAGTGAATAACTGATTGCTCACAGTGTTAAACACTTATGTTTGTAATCTTCAAATTAATTGTATCTTTGTCACATGCCTACTACAAATTCATTACTACTAAAACATATAATTTTTCATGAAAACTACGAAGCCTTTATGGCAAAAAAATAATATGTTCCCCTTATCACCACTAAACTAGAAGATAGGGCATTGCTGATCTAGTCAGTCTTCATTGCATTTATTTCTGATTATGGAAAACAATGTTACAAAAGATTACACCACATTAAAGATTTTCTGGTTCTGAGCAATGTATGTACCTCCTGTCTCTTTATGCCTAGAGCATCTGTTAATAGGAATATTATCAACTCCAGCTGGCTAAAGGCAGATTGTAAGGAATGCATTTGAGAAGCAATCTGGTGCATAAAATGTGCAGAATTTTCTGTGCTGTATCAAATCATATTTCTTCAGTTTCATTTCAAATTAATTTACCAATCACTGCAGATAATGCAGCAGTCTGAGTGCATGGTCTTACAGCATACGAGTCAAGAAATAATGGTTGGAGTAGAAATGTATCAACTATCTTAAATACTTTAGTTATCTTTTTTTTTTTCCCCCTGAACAATCCCATTCTGTAAACAAGACTATTCAGATCAGAAAAACTTTGATTTATTTTTATGAAGATGACAATAAATTTGTCTGGGGGTGGAACCAGTCAATACGGTGGAGGTCTTGCAGATGGGATGTTGACAGACTGAAGAAATGGGCTGAGAGAAACCTCATGAAGTTTAGCATGGCAAAATGCAAAGTCCTGTTGCACGTAGGGAAGACTCCTTGGCAGTGACAGACTGGGCTGTGACTAAGGAGCAGCTCTGGCAGAGAGACCCTGAGGACCCTGGGGAACATTGAGCTGAGCATGAGTCAGCAGTGTTCCCTGACAGCAAAGACAGCCAGCACCATTAATGGAAGCACAGTCAGCAGGTCCAGGGAAGTGATTATTCATACCTTTGCTCAGAGCTGATTACACAGATTCTAATTACTGTGTCCTGTACAGGAAAGACATCGATAACCCACAAGGGCAGTCGGGACTTGACCACTTACCTTATGAGATGAGGCTTAGGGACCAGGGCTTGTTCAGCCTGGAGAAGAGATGCCTGCTGGGCTCCTAACAAAAGCATGTATTTGCCTGTCGGGAAGTCAAAAAGGAGACAGAGCCATGTGCTTTGATATAGAATCATAGTATCACGTAGGTTGGAAAAAACCTTTAATATCATTAAGTCCAGAAGTTAACTTATCACTGCTGAGTCCACCACTAAGCCATGCAGCAGAGTGGGTGGATGAGAATCAGTGGGCATAATTTCAAACTGGGAAGTTTCTGAGTGTAAAGAGAAGCCTTTCCCCAATGAGGACACCCAGTCAGCAGAGCAAGTTGCCAAGACAGATTCCACTGTCTCCATCCTGGAAACTTTCAACCTGGACAGAGTGCTGAAAATCCTGGCTTGACCTCAGAGCTGACCCTGCTTTGAGCAAGAGGAGCTTTTGAGGTACCTTCACGTCTGAATTACCCTTTGATCCTATAAATTGGTTACAGTACTATATTTTCAAAGGTGTCTTTGCTTACATATCCAGTTGAGAGCATTTCTAAGACTATTTGACTAGTGTCATTTGACTATGTCATAGCATATTTCTGTGAAGCACTCATGGTAAATTCCAGACTTGACATAAATTTTAACTTTTTTGAATAATCATTAAATGGTTATTTTACTTTTTTACAACATATTATATCAAAATCAGAATGAATATAAAGGGTTTATATGCTAACTTCTTGTATTAACAATATAATAATTTTATCCCTAAATTTCAGTATAAACAGAGACAATGATGCACACAATTAGTGCTATCAGCAACATAGGCACAGGACAGGCAAACGACATAACATAGGTGATCTGGTCAATTTTATATAAGTAATCAAACAAGGCATCTTCTTTACTGCATTGCAGCAGTAACAGAACTGCACAGAATAAACTGCTTTCCTCTCCTTGACTTGAACACAGCTGTGTGTATTCAAGGCCTTCTAGAAAAGAAAACCAGAAATCTTTGATGCAAAAAGAAGTTTGGAACAACTGGCATATATCCCTTCAAAATTTATCCAAGGGGAAAGATATTCAGAACATCTCTTTTACATGTCCTGTCTCTTCTAATAATACCAGAACTCCAATGAATGGCTTAGCTAGGATGCACATGCTGGATTAATTGTCATGTAGACACCAAGAATTGCATTTCATAACACACCAAATGACTTCAATAACCTTCTTAATGGTATTGTGTACTTTTAAACATGAAGAGTTACAGAATTACAATCCCTGAGAATGAAGAAGGAAAAAAAGCCAAAACAAAAAACCCCAGGAATTTCTCAAGACCTTCCTCTATACAAACCCCAGACATCAAAGAATCAAGTATTTCACTAAGTTCCTCTCGGCTTGCTCCAACAGGTCCATGTCTTTCCTGGAGGGAGGGGACACAGCTTGGACATCTTGAAACATTTTTTTTTCCAGTTTTAAAGACAGAATTTTGCATGATCTTAAATGTCAGGGAACAATGAGATCAAGCAGGAAGCTCGAGCTAAGAGTGAGAGAGACCAGCAGGGGAGAAACTCATCAAGAGGCACAGTCCCACAGTATCTAACCGAGAGAGAAGGGCTGGGACAGGGATTGTGAACAAGTAACATGATCAGACATGACTTCAGTGAAAAAGCAAACCCAAGGCTAGGGGGGAAGTCTGTGCCCACGGGCCAGGGCCAGGATCAGGGCCAAAATGGCAACCTAACTCCAGCTATGACTCAAGGTGCCCGCGTAGAAATGCTGCTGCCACATGAAGCAAAGGAAGGTGCCAGACAGGTTTGCTTCATCTCCATCTCATCCAGCTCTTCTCAGACACCTGATATATAATGGTTGTACAGCTGCATGGCATCCAGCCTTGAGCAGAGACTAACAGGCACTTGGAGAACATGGTGTTTTCAATGGCCAAAACCAGGATTATGCCCTTAGCATTGTCTACTTTCAGAAGGAAGGTAAGATTTAATGTAAACACATTTTTTTGCTACAATATTACATTGTACAGAATAATATGATGTGGCACAGCTACATGACAAGACGCTAACTTCCTGCCAAAACACATTTGACAATAAGCTTTTTGCAGCTCAGGAAAGCTTCCATCAATTCATACATTCAGACTGAAGGTATCATGGGAGACTTACTGGTATACAAATGCTTTGCACCTGTTCTTTTAAAGGATACAGATGAGAACAGTGGGATGCTGGCTCTTATAGTGCAGAGCAGAAGGTATTTACCTTACCTGGCATGAATAACAAGTTACAGGATTTGTAGTAAGATTTAATGTACAATTTAAGATAAAAAACAAACAAGCAAAATCTTAACAGTATCATAAAATGTTTCCTTTTAGTGAAACATATGTTTTAAGTCAGTGAACATACTTTGATTTCCCCACCTTCCTGAAAGTACAGTAAATCACTTGTCACACCATGATAATAATGAGTGGTATACTGAAAGTATCTCTCACTAAAGAAAACACAGCAACCGGTGACAGATATAGGTGAGAAAAAAGAAACTCTGTATACAAGAGCAGTAAAATACATGACAGCCATAAAGATGATTACAGAATAGCTGTTTCCCTGGTTATATTAGAATGTATAATGTATATTTAATTATTTGTGTTATCCTTCCTTCATTTTTTGCCATCTTGGGTGGTAGGCATTCTTCATTACATCTACATTTCAGAAATAAGGTAATTCTTTATAGCCTCTTTATTTTACTTTCTAGAGTTTTACAGAAGTCACTGACAAGTCTTTAATCTCTTTTAAAGGGGAGCTTTTCTTGGTACAAGAGAGAAATGGAGCTCCTGGACCAGATCAAGCAGGGGGCAACAGAGATGATTAAGAGATTTGAGCATGTCGCTTACAAGGAAAGGCTGAGCAAGCTGGGCCTGTTCAGCTTCAAGAAGAAACAGCTGAGAGGGGACCTCATCAATGTCTATAAGTATCCGAAGGGAGGGTACCAAGAAGGTGGAGCTAGGATCTTCCCAGTGGTGCTGAGTAATAAGACAAGGAGGCAATTGGCAGAAAATGATGCACAGGAAGTTCCACCTGAATTTGAGGAAGAGCTTTACTTTGTTGGTGACTAAGCACTGCAACAGGTAGCCCAGAGGGGTTGTGGAATCTCCCTCACTGGAGATATTCAGACACCTTCTTGATGCAATCCTGTGCAATATGCTCTAGGATAACCCTGCTTGAGCAGGGAGGTTGGATCTGATGACCCACTGTGGTCCCTTGCAATCTCACCCATTCTGTGATTCTGTTTTGAAAATTGGACACATTTTTATTTGAAATTAAATGTATTTGGGACACTATTCAACCATAATGCTTATGAAAATTATATATTAAGTGAAAATAGACACGTATTTTGGAGAATTTCTTCAGCTTTTGAAGCTCTATCCTTCCTAGGCTTTTGGTTGCTCAGTGAGATAGAAGTGTTGCACAAAGTCCTGAAGTACTATCTGAATTGTGTCAATCATGCTTTGAGCAGGAGGTTCAATTCTAGACAGCTCCTGGATTCCCTTCAAATTTGATTGATTTATAAATTCAAAAAACTTTTTTCATCACCATTGCTATTTTTCTAGAGTCTAGTTAATTAATCATGTCTATGACAGTTTCAAGGTTACCAAACCTTTCTTTAAAATGGATGGGTTGGTTTGGTTTTTTTTGGGTTTTTTTTTTGCTAAAGGGAGTAATGTATAAAGGGGAGGCAATTATCGAGTTTTTTCTATTACAGGTGTTTTTCAGGCTGTCCTGAAGCTTCTGAAATCTGACTTGCAGGTATAAGTTTACATCTATAATTTTTTTGTGCACGGAACTTATTTTGAAATGCACACACACACATATACACTATAATTTAAAAGATAGATAGATTTTCTATAAAAGGCAAAATGGCATCCTAAATATTTATTTATTTAGACCTCTAATTTGAATCTTTGTTCATTATTCATGAAGTCAGCATCATTATTGATTAGGTACAGTTGAAAAAAACTTTTCACATACAATTTCATACAATTTGATTATTTAATTTGTTCCTGTTTCTGTTGACAGAATTTGTTATGAAGTTCTTGTTTTCAAATATGCTTACCTCTACTTGGCAAGCAATTTGTGACAAAGCCAAACAAAACAAAACACAAGGCAAACACCCTATTCCTTTTAGGTGTTCTATATTCAAGAGACAATATTCTATCTGTGTAATACATTTTTCTGCCTGAAATGTATGCACGTAATTAAATGATCCCAGTTATGCATTCGGCATTTGCCTGAACACTCACATCAAAAAACATTCTCTTTCACAAATATTTGCAAACAAAAATCAGAAGTGGCTGCAAAGCTAGTCAAAATGAAAATACAGTAAATCTAATTGTACTGAGGACTGGAAAAGTCATAGTGTAGTGGAAGATATGTCTCTGTGTGGGAGGTCTGGAAACCTAAAGATGGGAGGTGCTTTGGAAAAGTAGCAGACTTAGGCTCTATATGATGTGTACGTAGTTTTTTCCATTGTTTTGTAGAGACCAATAGGTTACAATGGAGGATAGTTGGGAAATTTATAAAGATGCGGGAGGCAGAATAAGGGAAGACTTGTACCAATAGCCTAATTCAGAAGCCAGTAAATAATGAAGACAATCACACCTTGTCATGTAAACCCTTCACCTGGGCTTTCAGCTGCACCCTGAAGATGAAACCCAAGGTGGAAAATCTGGATGTTGAGACTGGGACTCAGTTGCATTCAATTTGGGGTTTTTTTTGTGAAAAATGACATTCAATGTATGTTATTACTGGCTGCTACATGATTTTTCTCTCTTGATATTTTAATAACAATTTTCTGTTGACATAAACAGATTTTATGTGTAAAAAGTGAGAATTTGTCCTTTTGAGAAAGTGGCTTAAAGTTACTCTTGAAGGTATATGTTTAACATGTGCAACAGAGAAAGTATTATAAGAAACAGTTTTGTTTTGAAGATCCCTAAAAAAACTAGTTGAATCCAATTTGGTTTTAAGTGCTTATACATATCTTTCTTCATTAAAGATGAAAGCAGATAAATAACAAGTTTTCATTACAAAGCTGTTACAGACTAAAGTGTTGATTCATGGTAGTGATGGACAAGACACACAGTAAACTTTGACAGGGGCCTGTTCTGGCAGAAGGTTTCTCAGCAGGGAAATATGGGCATATTGGAAGAAGAAAGTCTGCTCCAGCTGGTCAGGATCCAGATTTGTGTCATTCCAGCCTAACAAGAATTGTCCCTAGCTCCCCTGAGGTGGGGGACCAATTATAGCTGGCCATTTCTTCAGCTGCATAAATGATCTCTTGGTAAACATAGTTAATTAATAGGCTGACTCAATAAATATCGACTCCTTGACATGATAGACAAATAAAAAAATTTCCTTTTGCTCAAAAAAACCTTATATTTCATCTTTCTACTTTAAACATTTTGTTATGGTTACCATTTTCCTGGTAGCCCCTGTCAGGGGAACCACTTAATTGCTACTCCAAAGATTTTCCAACCTTTTCAAACAGGCAGCTTTCAGGTAACTAGCTACCACAAATCCAACTTTTATTGGACCAAAAATACAAAAAAACCCTTTCCAGTTATGAGACTGGAGAAACTCTCTTTAGACTGCTCTTGTGGAGTATTTGGGTTGTTTTCTTTATTGTGCTCTGTGGTTTTTTGGGTTTTTTTTTTGTTTTTTTTTTTTTTTGTTTCAGCTCCAATCAGCCACTTCAAGGCCATTGTGTTACTTACCTCACTTTTTTTTTCAGTTCACTTCTACAGTCACTTAAATAAAACCTTTTAATGATATTATTAATGCTAACAAATTTTATGGGATGACTTATTTAAGTTGTTTCAGACCAGTGTTATCAGCGTTCAAGGGAATCCCCTATAAACAAGTGTTTAACTGCATATATAGTTTATATGTATACATACAAAAATATATAGTTATATATACTACATATATACACTGTATATGTACTCAGTATAACCACACACATGCATATAACTATATAGATAGTTATATACTGTGTCAAATACCTTCATATTAGGCTGTTTGAACCAGATACTGGAAGGATAAATTTAGGTCTGGACTCACTCCCCAGTGAGATAAAAATTGCCAGCATTATTACACAAGACTGAATATTAACAGTGAGACACACCTGTAACAAGTGCTAGAACATACCACCTGCACCATTACTTATGTCCTGAGTGGAAAAACAGAACAAAACAACCCCAACAAAAAGACCTTTTTTCCACTTGCCAGGGGATTTTAAATTTTTTGAGGTTGTCATAAAGACAGAATTATTGCTTTGGCTTGCTCTCTCCTAGGTTACATATGAGTTTACACTATCAAGAGGGTTCTTTGCCACTGTCCACCCCATTTGAACTTCAGCTATTTACGTACATTGGCTTTCACTGCCCTGTCTGCTTAATGCCTTCTCATCTGTCTCCAGATTGGCCCCAAGGTGAGTTCTAGGATTTAGAATCATTAGTTATCACATGACAAGAGGTATTTAACTTTGCAAGGATTTAATTGTTTATTGAAAGGTAGGTGCAAGCCCAACACTTCTCTGCATTTATGAGCTAATGGATTTGAAACATTCTTTTAATGCTGTCTTGTACACACTTTTTACTTACTTTTGTGGTCTTAGTCTATATTTGGTACAATTTTATATCAAAGTGTTTTAACAAGTATAACACTATAATTTAAACAAAGATGAAAATGCAATGTTGACATATCAGTCATGAGTTAAGAAAATGTATGGTCAGAGAACTATATTTAAAAGCACATATTTATTGTAAGTAATCAAAACCCAATACTTATTCTATACCTAAATTTCTATCCTCAACATTCTTCATAAGACTGAATCCCTGCTTCTGAACGTACTTTACAAACATCATAAGAACTAAGCAGTTAGAGGTTTAGCTGGCACCAAAATAAAACTGAGATCCAAAAGCTTGATTTTTCTTTCACTTTTGACAATCATTTCTTTTTCTAAACTTATCCATCCCCCTAAAGCAACAATTGTTTTGAACTATAGGATAAAAAATTATGCCTCTCTTGAGAAGACAGGCAGGCAAAATAAGATAAAAAATGAGCTAATATTTGTAAGCAGGGGAGGAGTTAAAATGTGGGATTGTACTGACTTTTGTAGAGATACTTGAAACATTTCAGACTACTTCATGATTAAAATATGTATAAAGTACATATTATTACATGTCTTGACAATTCAATACTAAGTTGCATATTACATGAAAAAATTATATTTATGCCATTGGAATTTCCAACAATATTCCAAGGAAGGTGTTGGTTTTGGTGAAGATGTCATTTTACCTGTCTAAAATGCATTGATATCATTTCCTATTGTACTCTAGGTTTTGTGCATGGTGCTTGTACCAGTTTCCAGACAAGACCTAATCTTGCTTAAGGTATGTGACAGATGAAGAACAGCTTGCAGAGGTATCATAGTATACAGAAAAACGGACACTTAATATTATTCAGGAGAATGCCAAAAAGAATTCTTTAAATAAAGCACATAATTTAATAAACCATTATTAAATTTCAGTTGTTTCACACATAAATATCTGCTCAGTAGCAAATAAAGACAATTATGAAATATGCCTTGAACATATTTTTTTTTGTGAACTTCTAATGTAATGAAACCTACTTGAACTAGTGGTTGTACACATAACTGAAAAAAGAACAAATTATTTAAATCTCTACTTTTTTACAAGCCTGTTTTTTTTATCTTATTTTTTATCTTTTTTTTAGTCTTTTTTTAAATCTTCTTTAGAAATCTTTTTTACAAGTCTGTCTGGTTTGAAAGAAGTTTCATATAAATGTGAGTTTGTTTTCGTATAATTGGTCTCATTATATAAGAAAAAATATGCAGAGATAAGAAGCAATTCCCTTTGAGCAGTGCTGGTGATTCAAAATTCTCTTGCTGTACATTCAAGGGCCACTGTACCATTATATCACCCTAACCTTGCTGTATGAGGACTGTATACCTATAAAAACAAGTGACTGGATAATAAGATTGAGATGTTTTGGGATGCACTGGAATACTGTATGCGATAACTATCACACTTAATTTTGATGCTTTTTTTTTTTTTCTCCTAACTTAAAATATAATGACCTTTGTGGCAGGAAGTTTTCAATAAGCAAAGGAAGGTCAGGGGTTGCTCTGTAAAATCAGTGCTAAATCTTGTATTTGCTGGGAGAAAAATCCTCCAGTAACCACTGCTAGGTATAAAAATTCCCAGATTCTAATAGGAAACCACATTTTTCTTTCAGACATCTGCTGTAGAGATGTACAATCCAACTGTTAAAACAGCATGGATGACATGAAGAAATACCTCAGTTGATAAGGGATGGGGCAAATTGGCCAGAAGGGTCCCACCCACAGAAAATGAACAGGGTTCTTGAAACAAGTTCAATGACTTAGTCAAAAAGAGAGATAATTTTCCCTTTGATCTTTCAGTCTATATTTTTTTATTATGATTGCTATGAAATTGTGATTAACTAAACATGCCAAGAGCTCTTCTTCTGTGAGTATGATTAGTCTAATGGCTCTTTGTCATTTCAATTTCACACAAAAAAAGGAAACTTCCCTGATGAGTAGAAGAAAATAAGGAAGTGTTTGAGAATACAACCTTATCAGAGTATGAGTGATTACACTATTTCTCTTTGGAAATTAATATGAACGGAGTTTATTACAGTGCTCTCTTGATTATGAAGGGCTTACATGTCAAAATGTTGAAACACTAATAGCTTTTTCTTTTCAGCTATATTTGGAACGTGTAAAGCACTTTAAAACCTTTTTAATATTCTTTCTTTTATTTACATATAATTTCTAGATATAGTTCTTTTCTCATGCTTTAGACATAAATACCCTGCTAGATCAAAATCATTAAAAAGTTTCTGCTACATATGCTAATTTTTATTGTAAGAAAATTTTCTGTGATTGATCTATAGAAGTCTTATGATAAGCAGCCTGTGGATTTTTTTAGAATTTAATACTTCATATATTTATTATATAATTTTAAACTTTACTATAATTTTCAAAATAGAAAATGAATTTGAACATTCACTCTTGCCTAGGAAGAATTCATTATCATCTTCTATGGATAAATCCTTCCATAGAAATAATGATATTAAGGAAAATCTTTAGCCTGGTGAAGACTTTAAGAAAAAGGTTTCTAGTAAACCAGGTATTCTACTAGGACCTGTAAGGCACAAACACAGAGAAACACAAGGTCTTAATAATCAATCTATTTGTTTCAATTACTCCATAAAGTCCTTGTGATTCCTAGTTGACACTTATTCTAAATCCTATTATGTGGATTGTGCATTCCATTAAATGCTGCAAATCAAAATAAAAATATGAATAATATTATTAATTGTTTCAGCTTATTTAAACATACTAAACTAATAAAAAATAAATATGAATATTTAATTGCCTTAAAACTTGTCTTTAATAAGTACCTGTGGTTTGCCAGATGCCCACCTCACAATTTTACAGAGCTTATTTTATCTAGCTAGGTGGGTGAGTTTTACCAATCACCTCTGCTGCTGCACAGTAGAGGTTAATTATGAAAGGCAGAAGTATTTTTTGAAATGGTCTACTTCGTTCAAGATTGTTTTCACCATCCCTTAGTACAAAGAGTGAAAAACTGATAGTGCCATACAAGAATTCACTTTAACAAAGCATTTTTCTAGTTATCTGTTAGATTCCACATCTGTGGCACATAATGAGGATTTTGTACAAGAGGAAGAGAGAGAAAGAGAGCTCATATGTTTTGGAGGAGTATTTATAAAAATGAACCGGGTTTGGTAAAGTTTTTATGTTAAGAAAATAATAAAATAGATAAGGGCATGACACATATAGTACTTTTCAGAATAATTTCTCCAGATACTAGAAATGCATAATAGGAATTATCTTGATTTGGGGATGGGGTTTTTAACATTTTTAAAATACGTATCTGTCAGAATGTAACTACTGAAGAATAAAATCAGAGCAATTTGGCTTGAAAAAAAAGTTAAGCTTTAAATATAAAAGGCATTTCTAAAGTTTTCAGGGGACAGGTAGACTTTTGTAAAAAAAAAGGATTTTTGTTTGGTAAATGAAGAAGGAATTTATCCTTCTAACACTAGAAGATGAGAGATGAAATAACATTGCAGTGTAAACACATGG
Organism: Falcunculus frontatus; assembly: GCA_013398115.1. Lineage (NCBI taxonomy): Eukaryota > Metazoa > Chordata > Aves > Passeriformes > Falcunculus > Falcunculus frontatus. The sequence continues at coordinate 364,993 of VZRV01003483.1, forward strand.
TCAGAAAAAGTGCCAATGCAGTTCTATATAGTGGTTCTCACACTGTGCTTCATGGTCACTGGAGATATCGCTGATCAAATTTGCTAACTTGGCTCTTTCCTTTTCCCATATTGCATTAATTTCCAAAAATATGTTTTACTAGTAAGCAGTGCCTTTAATTAATCCAGTGATGTCATATCATAATGAGTGACATATACATGCCATTTTAGCACATATGAATGGCTGAGGAACACCAGCTACAAAATTCGGTAGTTCCAGGAAGAAAAGCTTTCAGAGTTTTTTGATTTTCATGAAGTCTAGTAGAAAACTGATTAGGTAGATATGTTCCTTTATATGAGAAATTACTTTTTTTTGCAAGCCACTACAAGATAGCTCGCTACAAGATAGCAACTTCATTGAGGAAGTATTTCTGACAACAGAACGTGCATTTTCAGTATAATTCTATTAATATTTTATAACAATGCAGGTTATTTCTTTGAATATATTATTTAGCTATATTAAAGGATTTCCTTCTGAAGTTTATTTATCATCAATTATTATAATAACATATATATTGCTACATTTCAAGCCATAATATTGTCACTGTTGGGGCGGGCACTACATACACATGGACAGCGCCTCGAACAAGGGCAAAAAGATGTTTATTACCAAAGGAAGCCTTCTTTTTTATACACCTTTGTATATTATCATTCTTGTTACATATTCATTGGCTGCTAAATTACAACAATGGATTCGTTGGCTATTATTTAACTACAATATAATACTATTGGTCACCTATAGCATAAGCATTCAAGTATTCAGAAAAATAACAGGTGCAGGTATGTTGCTGTTTTTCTCCTTCTATTGTTTAAATTACGTACTTCTGTTGATACTACATTTTCATGGGTAAAGAATATGTTACACAAATGACATAATAGTTCAGGAGACTGGCCTGACATTCTGGATCTACCTGACTTCTTGTTTTCCTGCTCAGGTGCTCGAGAGCATTTGTTGTTGAACTTAAAAGAATGCTTCATTACATAAACTTATGGTATTTTTCTTCCTTTGGGGAATTGTCCTCGTAATCATTTTGATCCAAGAAAAGATATCTCTGCTTCACATCCAGTAAGAAATTAAATTTTTACTGACATCTTTGAAAAGAGGTTAGTGTGTCTGGTCCTGAGCCTAACACTGGCACAAGAAGAGCTATAATGTAAATAGATCCTGCAGAAGTACACAGTGACTTGAACTACCTGGGAAATCAGCTGTTATAGTAAGCCCTCTCCATCCCTGCCGTGCTCACGCACTTACAAATGAGTAAACATATCCATCTGGCATTGTTGTCAGCTGAGAATACTTAGAAATACAGGGCAGATATTCTTCCAACCCTGATTTCCCCTGTTTCTACTAACAAAAATCAGAGAAGACATGCAGATATTTAGATACAGTATGAGTATCCTGACAGGTTCAGAATAAACCCTCAAAGTCTCAACAAGATCGTAAAAATGTAAAATAATTTAGATGGGAAGGCATCCCTGGAGGTCCCATGCTCCTCTTCCTTCCTCAAAGCAATAGCAAACTTCAGAAGTAGATCAGATGGCCTAGAATCCTTCTCAGTTAAGCTTTGGGTATCTTGTATGCTGTATGTGTCACCACCTCCTTCAAAGCTTACTATTTATTTACATTGACACTTTATTCCTGATTCAGATAGACAAATTCAGGTGTACAATTCAGTAACAGGGACATCTGATGCCATCTGATATGACCTAGACATGAGAGCTGTCTCCATCTGCCAGAAGAACATGGGTCTCTCACAGGTCTCATAATGTACTACAGCCCTGTGTGGACGGCCTGAATAGCACAAGGGTGAGTTCCTGTCTAGTCAGTGTCAAGAGCTCATTGTATCCAGCCTAATTTACCAACCTAAGACTGAAATAATTAGAGCTTTATGTCTAAGGAATTAAAACATGAAGTTCACAAAAAATTTATTTTCTTTTCTTGAATGCATGTGTCAGGATGGGTAAATCTTTCCTTCATTAACAGGAGTGGTCTCATTGCACTGCCTAACTTCCAAGTGGCCAAGACAGGTGAACTAAATCCCATCCTGTATGACCTATATATGTCAGGAGCATTAGCTTAACTTCTACACATGGCTTTGAAAAATCTTCCTGAGAAATGACACTAGAATATCATTCAGTTTGTGTTATGGATGTATTTATATTGACAATTTTTGCCTCGATCTAAATAAGTGACCAAGATTTGTTTAATGACTGATTGATGAAGATAACACACAGATACTCTGTGATAAGCTTTGGGGTTTTAATTACTATTATATACAACAATAACCTTCCTTAGAAATGCCTTACAGAAACTTTTAATAAAATATGCTAATATTTGCTCCCATTGCGTGCTTTATGAGATACATATGCATTTCATTATATTCAGGTTGTGTGCATTTATGTGATTTTTATTTAATGCGAGATGCAAACTATTTCTGCTTTAATTTTTGGTTTCACGTTTTGTCATTCTTGCCCCTTTTTTTACATAGCTATGTGAATTTAAAAGGCGCTTGTACTTCTTGGATATATCATTCTGACTAAGTGGGCTTCTTGAAAATATTTTAGACATTGGGGAATTCAATTTTAATAATGCGAGGAACAAAGGTGTGCTCTTTAGTAATAAAGGTGTACTCTTTAGAATCCATTAGAAATGTGACATAGTTCAAGAGCTCCCTCTTCTGACCACCAAACACTATCAGAATGTTTAGTCTAAAAGAAAACCTGCTGCAATTCAGGAAGCTAATTTAATGGCACTGTGACTCTCAAAGTTTACATTTTTTACCACTATTTTTTTTCACATCCAGTTCAAACTTGAGATTCTATACAGGTTTGTTACTTAAAACTATGAAAATGCCCACCTGCACCCCCTTATTTTCAGTAAATCATGCATTTATTAATGGGGAAAATTTTTTCCAAGTAGTAGCAGTTCTCCATTGTATTATATATCATTAAATCAGACAATAAAATATTATGTATTTTATATATATATATATGTGTATATGGTGGGACAGAACCATTGAAGTGTAGTGGAGAACAATCACTAGCTTTAAGCATCAATCACAAGCATCACTTTATTGAATGCAAAAATTGGGGGAGATTTTCAACTCTCCCTACAGATTTGGTTCCCGCTGATGTTAGGGTTTTAGGTGATATTAGAATGGTATAGGTGTTAAGCAATTCACAAGTATGCAAGTAATGTTGAATTCTGGAGTATTGTTTTCCCCAGGCTAGAATGCAGAATCCAATATCAGAACTCAGACTTCTGTTATAAAGCACATGGGGACACAAACTTCAAAATGGCAGCCAGGACCAGCAGGAGAGTTAGCAGCAGCTGCCAACAGCCAGCATTCTTGTTAAGATTCCATTCAAAGACAGAAACTGGGGAAGTATGGAGAAGTTTTCCTTCAAGTCTCCACATGTGTTATTTACTTGGAGATGCTCCATTTGAGATACAGTGCCTGAAAAACAGCTATTAGTTCTAAATCAAATGAAAGAAGAGGGTCCTTCTTTCCACTGCAAATTATCTTATTTTTTTTATTCTTGAGTTTAGTTTTCTTTTTAATGATTAAAATACTTCTTTAGTATGTAGGAGAGCAAGGCTGCATTCTTCCCTTCAGTAAGTCCTGGAGCAGGGAAAAGTCAAGAGAAGCTATACATACCCTATATGGCTTAAGTACTAAATACAGGAAGAAGTTCCAGTCCCTGAAATCTGACCATAAATAAGGCTTTTGACTCTTGGAGAGATTTCAAATGTCTCTTTCTCTCCCTTCAGCTGTCTTAACATTCTTTCTTTGAAGTATCCAAAGCTGAAGATCTGATTGGATATTTTCTCAATCTCTGTATGCCGAATTAAGTTTTACACCCCACTTGGAAACAGACCTGTATTAAGTACATTGGTACTTAATGGTGAGAACTAGAAGTAGACAGGCTCTGAGAATAAATGTTTTCATGGCATCATCTGCATAGTTAAAAAGAAACAGGTGGACACCACTTTCTGGGGGGATGGGGCGGGGAGGCAAGGGTAAGTCTACCACACTGAATCCATTCAGTCAAAATAATTACGAAAGAGTTTACTTCTGAGTGTGTAAACATGATGTGTGTGTTGCATATGTCCAAAAGGAGCTTCCTCATGACACTGTTGATTCAAATAAAGAAAACTAGAGACCTATGATATACAAGACACTCAAGCTGAACTACATTTTTTTAAAAAATATATCATTTTAGATTCTAAATTTAGCTTGAAACGCTACTTTTTTCGAAAGCATTAGCAAACTCATGTTGTTCATTTGGCAGGTGTGAGCAACGCTGGGTAAAGAATTCATATTACCTTGTTAACACAGTGTTACACATCAGGAAACAAACTGTCTAATAAATCATTTGATCTATAGAAAGATTTACAAGTTCTTTTGCAGTCAGAATCACAGTCTTACAGAATTCATAGATACATATACAAACAAGTTTTCTTACAGAATAATATTTTTCCTATTTTCCTACTCTTTAATATCCCTGAATATTTTCTTATCTGATCCTCAGCCTAGAGCCTCTATTATTTCTTTTATCTCCAAAGATTCTGACAACATTTTGTTTTATATATATAATAAACATATGTTTTTAAAGGAATTTTTGCTATTGTAGGAGTCTCTTAAAATCTTTATCTTTTGTGTGCTATTAGTTTCCTCAGTTCTAAAGATACTATTATATCTTAAACCTTATATCTGAAATCTTAGTTTCAAATATCTATCAATCAAAAAGGCTCAGCTATTAATTCCAAACTTAACACAGAGTTTTGAGACCTAGTTTCATCATCACCCTATTAGTAGGCTCTTGCTCATCTCTTGAAGTATTCAAGTTGTTTTCTTTTTTAAATCAAATAACCTCAATAGACTTTCTAAATGTTTTTGAAAAACCTCTGAGAGAATGTCAAAGGAGTGACAGCCCATCTAAGTGAGCATGAACTCCTTTTGACACACACTGCTCATTCAGAGTCTTACAGAAACTCCAGCAAATAGCAGATAAAAGGCAACAAAGGTCGGCTTTTAACCCACTTTTTGATGTAATTTTATGTCTCAGATGTCCTCCATTCCAATGCACACACATTTATTTATGATGTTGCCACTTTTCTGAAAATTAATCCTAGACACATTGTTGGGAAGAGAAGGAAGTGAAAGAAAGAAAATATAAATAGGTGGTCAAAAGCCATATGGTCAAGCTATCAAAAAACAAACAAGCATGAATTCAATATTTATATGCACATTTAAAGAATAACTGAGAAATAATAATTAAAAAAAGAGGTGTATAATGGAGAGGTAGGTGTATATATATATATGTATTTTCCTGATACAAAGTCTCTTACTATCTTAAAATAAATACTGTTATCCACTGAAAGATCAGTATTACAACCTTGAAAGTGCTGGTTTAATGACGTCACACTGAAACTTCTCTGTCTAGATATGAAAATTAACGAGTTTGGAATCTGAAGCCATAAAGTTTCAAAAGAATGATTTTATAAGAATGTTTTTATTAAGAGTAAATGATTATTGACAACACATACTTTATGGGGAGAACTGTTCTGAACTAAGAAAAGACATTTAATTCATCATATTACTGATTATGTTCTGCTTTATAGTGTTTTTAGCAATAAAAAACACTTTTATGAATTGTTGCCTCAAGGAATTTAATTTTGTAAGGTGTCTTAGGAAGGTTTGGTAAGAGCTACTACTTTGCTTGAAGTGACAATGACTCCTTTGGGGCACTGCATAAATATATTATGAAACGCTGTAATGAATAATAAAACTGTATTATGAGACTAAAAATTATTAGGGAACATTCATCACCTTCTTCTGCCCAAAAATCATATGGAAAATTGCAGCATCAGTGTAAAATCTTGTGAATGCAGGATGCTTTGGATTAGAATGCATCATTCTGACATTTATTCCATTTATAATAGAAAACATAAAGTAGATAGTGGTCTTTGTGATTGCCTCTCCTAGCAAATCCCGAAGAACATAGCAATTTCATCCTTAAGCACTGCCTTTTCTCATTCTTTTACAACATTCTGGTTTTACATCAAATGCTTGCACAAGTGAAGACACCTTATAGAGACATTAAATCTATTCTGGAAAAATATGTTGGTTTTGCTGCCAACAAATGCTTCTCATATTGACACATTGAGTTGAGAATAGTACAAAGCTCTCTTAAGGAATCTCCTCCATTTTACTCTAACTGTGATGTTGAAGTTTCACCACAATCAATTAGAAAGCTGATGCTACAAGGAAAACTCCTCTGAGATTTCCCTCTCCTCCCAGTTTAAATTCAGCAATTCTGATAATTTTGTGGGTTAGGGCAGTGTAGCACAATCTCTCTGCAAACCTCATTGTTTCATGTCACAGAGAAACTCCAGCCTGCCACTGGCAGAATTTGCCTCAATGGCAAACATAGTAATTAATGCAAACTTGTGATATAAACAACCCATCTCTCAGTTCAGTGGCAGTCTTCCCCTGGTCTCATTCTGACTGAACTGCCAAATAAACTACTACCACCTACTAAAAGGCAACACTTTCTGGTCATAAAGCAACTTTGTATCCCATTAAAGAATTTCTCAAACCCATGTCAAGGCTATTCCTATGACTGGAATAAAAAATTAAGAGCTTGGCAACAGCGGCCCCAGAGGTATGTCTAAACTAATATACTTTAAATCATTCCTGGTGTCCCTGGCATAGGTAGAGGAACTATGTTATAACCAGAATCAGCCAAAACCCAGGAGCATGTGTGCCCCACATACCAGCTCCACATATTGGCTCACACCATAGAAACCCAAGTACTGGAGCTGAACAGGAACTTTAGGGCTCTCTGGCCAGACTTTTGTATATGTACAATGAGTTACACTCCATGCTAAGGAACACATCCACCTGCTGGTGTTGGAGATCATAATTTATAGTAGACTAGCCAATTAATTAAATTCATGCCAAAAGCATCTTCTTGCTCCTAGGTTTTTCTTCCTGGCAATCTTAAGAAGCCAACTTCTTGTAGGTGTAACACAGAGTGCCATAAAAATATTTAAAGGAGTGTTGTATTTCCTTTCTCTTGGAACCGTTATTGTTGACCTTCTTCACATATGCTTGGCATTTTAATCCATCTGCCTTTGGCAGTAGTACTGGCACAGTAGTGAGTCATTAAAATGTTCCAAAGCAGCCCACCTGCCAATCTGGTAGGTAAGAATATGTCAGCTTTCTCTGTTTGTCACTTTTTTCTACTTTATCTCATTTTGACAAAAAAACCTTTTTCCTTGGCACTATTTCCTTCCTATTCTTCTACCCTAATTAACATGTAACTATGTTTTAATATAATTCTATTCATCAAAACCATATTTCTTTGGTGTCATTACCATATATATCATACCTTTTTTAAAGATTCTAACCCCTATTCATATAGAATAAAAGCCAGACTTGATATTTGGAAATGTCACTTAATGCAGAGCTTATTAGTTTTAAAGATTTTTACACTGTGTGATAAAGTTAAAATGTATTTTATTAGTAATTGGAGGGGTTGGTAAATCTCGCTTTCTCTTTTTCTTTTGAAGAAAAGAATGGAAAGTAATTTTGCACTTTGTTAAAAAAATAAAACAAAAATGCATTACAAGATTTCATCAGGATCATGGTTTTTCCAGAAAACCTGTTTTCATGTGGATACTGTTTTGTACTGTGCATCATAGTACAGGGCTAAGTTTTGTCAGAGTAAAGAGACTTTGTCATTTCAATACAACTACTTTTCATAGAATATATGTTTATTTCTTGTTTATGTGTGAAAATGTATCGGTAAATATTTTCGAAAGTTAAGTTATGCCATAATCTGGCTAGTTTATGGAAATCTACAATGAGCCTGGCTTTACCACTTAGGCTTGTTCAGAGGTAAGAACTGTTAAAACTTGTTAGTTTGAGACTTCTTATGTAAATGAGCAATAACATTAAGGACTCATTAGAAACTATTTAACAAATTTCAACTGGAATCTAAGTATTTCCTTGAACTTTTGTAATTATAAGATATACTATGACAACGTATCACCTTTCTTTTCAGGGAGACTGCTTTATATCCTAGTTTCTGTATTCAAATCCTGCTTCAAGCTATATTTTAGAAATATAGTTGAATTATATTAATAAAGGCAGGTTCAGCACAGGTTTGCTGAGGAAAAAAGGTGGATTCTTTCAAAAAAAGAAAATTCTTAGCATCCACAATTTGCAGTCTTGTTAAAGGTGGTTTTAAAAATTTTCCACTTAAAACTTTCCTTTAAAAAAATAATTTAGAAAGAGGAATTATTGTATACTTGTCAAAAGAAGCTATAAGCTTCTTTTTGTTCTGTAAAAATTTACAGCACCTCAGTGTGATAAGGTCATACATTTTTTTTAAATGAGTTCTTAAGAAATTATTTTATTTACCACAACAAATAACACACTTTTATCTTTCTTGTATATTCCCTTCATAAACTGTGCAACCATTAATTTTAGTCTTCAGTGCTACCTGAATTTCTCTCTTTCAGATAAGTACATGTAGGTTTCTTGTGACAAGGAGTAGACTGGCAGCTTTTCCAGTAACTGTTCCTTAAACTTTCACATGTATGGCAAGAGAAGTTAAACAATCTTGAAAAACTGTCAGAAAGGATCATATGATGTGGACGGTGCCTGTCAGTTTTATTTTACCGCTGATTTGCCAATTGCAAAGCAAAAGTTTTGTTGATACTAAGCAAAATGTGTTTTGCATTACTAATTGGCTCCAACCAATCTGTTTCCAAAAGGAGACAAGGCCTAGAAGAGTTTAAATATTTATGTGACCTTAGAATATTGACGGCTCCTAATTTTTAGGATTTAGGATTTTTTTTTCCCTGATGTCGTTGGAAGGTTGTTGTTACTCTGTTTCATTACTGATCCAAACTCTAGTAACTGCTTCTTTATAAATTACAAAAAAAGCCTGTTGGCCAGTATTAAGTCAAAATACTTCCAATGGTCTTCCACATTTCACGTACTGACATTCATTTCAACTCCGGATACATTAAAACACTGTGAAACAAGGTTTCCAATCTCTTTACCTGTCTGCTGTAGCTAGGATGCAGTATGACAAACTGACAGGGATTCTGAACTTGGTACTCACAAGCTGTTGAGCACTCCACTTTCTCACTTAAGTCAATACTTTCTTATTTTTACACCAGCTTCAGTTGTCATCTCCTTGAGCTTTCATATAATTTTAGAAAGAGATACACGACTGTTAAAAATCTAAAATTATTTCCCTTCTGTCAAAATGGATCAGGAGTGTTCAAGTAGTGACTTACTTCAATCCGCTCAAGGGCAGACACTAGTTAATGAAGAATACCAGAATGTTACTACAATCAAATTATAGTGTAGACATTTATTTATCTATGTCTTGAACCTCAGTAGTCCAGGGCAAATCAGTCCCTCTGTTTTTTAAGCTAGACATCTCAGGTAAGAACCTCAGATTGCCTACTATTATTCACGCTTAAGTATATATACATATATAACACTTACATGCATAAGTTTAAACACATGTTCTTCTAAACATCTTAAGGAAATAGAAAATAATAATTTTCCTCCTAATAAGGAGCACATAGAGTTTTCTAAGACTGAAGGTATAAGGCAGCAGATATGTTCTTTTGACTAAGCATTAAAGGAGGTATCTCCTAATTGCATAATTTCATATGTAACTCATATAAGAAAATATAGGGAAATGCATGATCAATTAGAGCTAGCACCTAAGCCAACTGAGGTAAAATTTGACATGGTACCTTGCACCTTACAGCACTCTTCTGCTAGCAGTTTGACACTCATGAAAAGAATGCAGAAGGACATACGTGTCTGATAACTTAATCCAAGGAGAAAAAAAAACCTTAAAGCCAGGATACACATAATACTTCCTAAAAGTTCTCTGAACCTTGCATAACTTTTGTCTATCTAATTGCAGTCTAGGTTCAATTGCAAACCAGTTCTAAGATGGAATTATACTTCTTCTTTTCCTAAACTTCAGTAAATTCCCAAAAATTTTCAAAACAAACTTTGTAGTCTGCATGAAAGACGCCTCTGATACTGGGACTGGTAGTGCTTCTAAATTCCCAGATAAAGGAATATAATGTGACCACATCTTCATTTGCTGTGAGAATACAACCACAGCTCAGGAACATACCAGATCATAACTTCCTCTAACACCCTTTGGGGGGGGAAGGAAGGAAGGAAGGAAGGAAGGAAGGAAGGAGGGAAGGAAGGAAGGAAGGGAGGGAGGGAGGGAGGGAAAGAGAGAGAGAGAAAGTAAGAAAAAAAGAAAGATAATAAATACAGGCAGTCTAGAGAAATGTATTAGCCTCATAAATTAAGTTCCAAGGTCACTGGATCAAGACTACTTTGTGCAATCTGGCACGAAAAGCAGATGTAAATAAGGAGACTAAATATCTACCACACTGTGTGGTTATTCTTATGCTTGTACTATTTAATTTCATGTAAAATGTTTCACAGATATGGTTTAAATTGTAAATAGTCTTATGCAGGACTGGCCACTCACTCAAATGTTTATTCATACAGTATGCATGTGTTGGTATTTCTGTTCATCTCTGATACCCTTTTCTGAAAGCAGAAGAGGCTAAATACAAAGATTTTCTCCTAGAGAAAAGGAAGAACAATTACGGGTGTTTGTATGTGACTTATCTATCATAGAATTTTTTCCTAATATCAGCTTTTATCTGAAGACTGACCAAAAAAATCGTAGGTATTTACATTGTAGCATCTGAAAGAGATTGGATAAATGGCACCATAGATGTCTCTGTCAGGAGCAAAGCAAATGTATCAACATATGTTTAGAAATATTATTTATATGAAAAAACAGTAAATAATAAAAATAAAGCCAAAATAGAAGATGAGGATAAATGACAGAAGGCTGTCATGAATGTAGAGCCAAAATGCAGACCTTTTATTTGGGGGAAAAAAATGAAAATTGCAGGAAACAGTACAAAGTACTGGAATACTCCTTTAAAAAGGGAAAACAGAAGATGAAAGTGGAAGTATAAAGGGTAAGAAAGAAATGATGAAACAAAGACCTGAGGTGACAGGAGAAAGATAATGGGGTAGGAGAGCAGCCATCAAACCATACTGCATTATGTTAGAAGAAAAGATGATAGGACAAGAAGAAATAAGTTAAATATAAAGAAAAAAAACCAATCATGCTTATGATGATAACAGAAAGGAATATATTACATGCTGAAAAAAAGGAAAAAAAAAAGAGCAGAAAAAAAAGGAGTAAAGGAGAGCATACCGCTTAGTATAGGAAAAAAAACATTGTTCAGTAGACTCTTGTTTAGAAACTGATTAACTAGGTGCTAAAACCAGCTCAAATGTGTTACTTCAGAAAAAGGAAAAAAGTGACACTTCTTTTAACTATGCATATGTTTTATAAAATATTGTGTGCTCACTAATTATTATGTTTTTGTTTCACTGCATAGAGTGAATCAATATTCATACTGTCATACAGGCATGAAAGCGCTTAAAACGTGTTGTTCACATATTCCTTTACAGAAGTATAGTGTCAAAAAGAGAAGAAAGAGAGAGAAGTAATGAAGAGTAAACACTTTCAAGATTGTGTGAAAAATATTTTCCAGGCCAGAAATCATATAAAGCATGTCCCTGTTTGTGGGAGATCAGACAGCCACAGAAGCTGAAAGCAAGTTAGAGAGCTACGCCGGCCTTCTCGCCTTGGTACAGCAGAAGCCGTGGGACAGACAAAGCTCAAGGCAAGAACAAGAAGCAAAGACGGAATGGAGAGGACACCATGACCTGACCACTCTGGAGTAAAGAGGATGCTAGCAAGGACTTGATAAGAGAAGAAATTATGTTGCTAAGGGAACAAGGACAAGGGGGTCTAAATGGAAAAATTTGTCCGGAAGTTAGAGATCTATAAATGCTGGTGACTACTGTAATAAACTGGCTTTGCTTGCTGCTTTGCTAGCATCCAGCAGGGTCTGTGTCTTTCTCGATCTCTGCACCTGTTCATTTTGATTTGTGGAATAAAACAATCCTATCATATAAAGTTAACCTTTCTGCATTAGAAAGATGAGATAGAATAGAATGAATTTTAAATAAAAATGTGATCAAGTTGTTGTTCATTCATTGTCCTTTTTCATGTTTGATTGCTTAATAAAATAGTTTTCAATTTTTTATCCATTTTTGCTTTGCTTTTTCTCACAGTTTTTTTATTGATAGATGTTTAAAAAACATGACTATGAATTTTCTTAATGACAAAGAAGAGCACTATTGTACAATACTGTCTCTTTTTGTACCTGCGGCCTAGGGGATTTATTTTTGAAACATAAATAAAGTTTGGAGTACTCAGAATGACCTTGTGGAATTACCTTAATGACTTAAATAATTTGAAAATTAAACATCAGGTTTTATAGATGTCTTATTCCCTGTGCTATCCTTTTTAATTCCACAGAGATTTATTTTCAGAAAAAACAATGCATGTGTACAAAGAAAGAACGGACTAAATGCTCTTTTGTGGTTCACGTAATGTGGTGTCCCAGTGCATCACTAATTGTACTGTCTGTAGCAGTAAAATGAAGGAAATTTAAATCATGTTAGATGCTTTATATTCCCCAAATCAGAAAAAGAATAATGAATAAAGTATATTTAAAGGTAATCCAATAAAGAAGCAAAGAGACAAATTCATTTCTCATATATTGGGATTGTTTCTCTGTCAAATCTAAGCTTGATGTTCATATGGGAGACAGGGAGGGAGCAATCAAAGAAAGTGTGTATTTCCTGAGAAGTGACAAAATAAATGCATGGAATCAGTCTACTGTTAGGGGAAAGAAAATCAAGTCAAACCTGGAAGTCTGTCATCCCTCTGGCTCTTGTCTAGGCAATACCTGGTTCCAGTGTACCGTTACATATTTGAGCCTAAATTTCTTTAGGGAGGCATCTAGGTTTACCTTAACCTCCCTCACACTCCAATCTGTACGCGTGGAAAGGAACTTCAGAAGTCATCAGAGAAATGCATAATATAAAATAAGTAGATGTTCTGAAACAACAGTAAAATGTAACAAAACATCAGTGGAAATGAAGGCTGTGTGTAAGATCCTACACTATGTTCATGCAATAAACATCTTCATGACATCATTACTCCGGCTCCTCTGATTTCAAATCTTTATTCTTTTTCCTAAAGCCTAAAGGAGGTTAAAATGACTTTGTGCTTTTCAAGAGTGCTGTTAAGGTTTTTTGTACTATGTGTTTGATATGCTTTCTGCAATGTTGCAAAGCATACTTGACTTGCCCAAAATCAAAAGCGTAGTGACAATCTCAAGTGGCACGCAATTTATGTCAGATTTCCAAAACAAGAGGTTCAGATAAGCTGTGACCAAGCATCCAAAATATGATTAGGTATCTGAAATTGTTAGATGAGCAGGATAAACTCAAAACAATTCAGACAAAAGGCAGAATGAGGACTCAAGAGAAAAAAACAAGTCTCAGCGTGTCTCATCCCTTCAAAGAGAGCTAGACACTTTATAGTTAAGAAAACACATCAGCCCATTATCAGAATTGTACTGAAGCTTATTTTCCTCCAGAGTGGTAGAGATACAAAGACTTAGTTTCTAATTGCAGTACTACAACACACATTTGGCCAGCATTAAGTAGGAAAACTTAAATAAACTATAAACATTTTGAAATAGACTATTTTTCATTGATCACTGAATTAGAAATGAGATAAATATAACAGCAAATAATGTTTGGCAATGATATAGCTGTGAGGAAGACCCACTCACCTATTCACTAAAAAAAACCCAAAACAAAAATACCAACCAAAACTAACCAAACCACCACACAAAATCTATAGACTGTTACAGAGAAGAGATTACTTTTCCAGCTTTAAGTATGAAACTAGGAAGCTCCAGAGGAACTGAAAAAGTATATTAAAGTGAAATGTTGAAACCAAGGTACTGTAGCTGTTACAACAGAGTGAGAAGACACACTCCTTCTGGGAAAAGTTTTTATATTAGCATGTTAAGCAGAATGCAGAAAGTAGTTGAGGAGAAAATAATGGAAAAAAAGGCAGTATTTTGGTCAGAAAAAATCTTACGTAGACATGATATTGTAAATAAGAGTACTTCTGAAAAGGGACAATTGTTCATAAATTCCAAAGATTTTAAGATAACATTTTGCAATCTTTAATTTTATTTTTAATCATAATACCAAAACAACAACATCAACAAAAAAGCCTCAATAAAAACAACACCCCCCACCTCAAAATCCACCATGGTTATAATCAGAAGGGTGAAGATTTTTTTTCCTGCTAACTTCACTTTGAGCAAAAGATTCATTATGATGGCTGTTATGTTGTTAATCAAGTGTTCACTCACACTTATCATTGACATAAATTGCAATTAGAGGAAACATTCAGCTGCTCAAGATGGCAGTATGCTGATTACAGTGAAGTTCATTTGATGTTTGAGGTTTTTCTGTTTAATATAGTTTCTTTCCAGGTTAACTAACTCAAAGGCAAAGGCAAACAATTAAAGATATGAGTGAATATAAATAAGAAATTGAAAGTCAATTAAAATAGATATCCATATGGAAAAAATTCCCGGTATGTGTGTTAGTAGGTACATTTGTTAAATACTAGTTTAATCTTTGATAACCTGAAATAATAGGTTCAGATTAAGATATAATAAATATTTAAATTACTCGAGAAGAAAAGATCATCTCTTATCATTTTAAAAAGAAAAACTAATTTTTATTAATCTCTCGGAACATATGTCTTGAGTGTACCTGTGTGGATGATCTGGCCTGAGTAAATTAAAATGTCTTTTCTTCAAGGGTGACAAAATCCCTTATTACAATTTGCAAGCTTAAAACAATCTGTCAAAATAAACAAGTAAATCACTAGTTCCAAAATTACCACTCTTATACACAGAGTCTGTACCATCATGATATACCTGCCATTCTCATTTCCCTCAAATGAAATTTTGTCACCTGGCCTTCCAGTTGTAATTGTAAGTATATATATCTCCCTTCTCGTCTAGCCTGTCAAAGCCAGCTGTTACTCCTTGACAAATAGAGAAAGACTTTATCAAAGAAAAGATTGCAGCAACCAGTAGACAGAGATAAAGGGAAATCAGCAGACAGGAAGATCATCTTTACTGCCAGATTCGTATCAAAGTAAGTCACATCCTGATACCATGTGCAGCGTTATCACAATGGAAGCAATATCATGCAAGCGTTCAGCAGAGTGACTATGGCAACACTGCCCCCAGACTTGGGAAGAAGAGGTGCTAATAATAGAACAGTGATTTACTCAGTAGGTCACTATTTAGATTGCAACTTGCAGCTCAAAATGCCCTCTTTTGTACTTGTGAAACATACATGAACAGCATGTCTGGAATGCTGATGCTGAGCAGCTGAAGGCAATGAACACTAAAAACTGCCCTGGCAGAATTTACCTGAATCACACACTGAATAAAAAATACCCTGTTAAGATGCCAAGTCAGCAACAGAATTCTGTATAGAAGGCACTGCAATTAATTAATGAATGAATTTCTTGTAACTATTATCACATGCTCATAGTGAATTAAGTAACTTATGTAGAAATGGGGTTCTTACATTATTAATCCCATTCTGAATATTTCCATTTATTTCACATTTAAATTATTTTTTTAGCTTTCAGTCAAAATTTGTATACTGCTCTAGAATTCTGGGAGCAAGTATTGCCACAGAATAGAAACTGGAATTCTGATCTCTTCATCAGGTTGTATCCATCAGGTCAAGGGTTTCCATATCTTCACACATGGGGCTATGGCACACTGTGATCCGTTTACCTCATATCTACCACAGGCAATAATTTCTATAAGTAGAATTGAAAATGCTAGTTTGTTTTGGTTTGGTTTTTTTCCCCACAATAATAGAAAAAGGAACAGAATTAGGAAATATGAATCATTTTAAGTTCCTGACTGACATAGTTCTTTATAAGGGTATAATTATTTTCTCTAGTAAAAAAAGCAATACTGGGTTTCAAACTGAGGGCTGTGTCAGATTTCTACATGGTGAAGCTACTACTCTGCAGAATATTCTAGTAGGCATTTCTACTAAGTGATCTGTCCTCATTTTGATCCTGTGACCATTTCTAACAATTGATAACAGAGTAGTCAATTCTAGCTCATCTTTTATGAAAACCACTACATGTTCTAAAAAATAAAATGTTTTTAAAATATTTTTTCCTAATTTTCAGGCCTTCTCCCTGTGATTACATGTTCAATTTCATGCCAAAATATTTTGCTGATACTTTTCCCCTGACTTTTAAAATTACATTATTTTTTAACAATTACCAAGTAAATGCAGTCTCCCAACTAATGTGCCAGTTGTTAGACAGCATATGATTTAACTTCTTAAATAACACTGTACAGGTAACGTAGTGAAAGGGAGTCAAAGAACAATCTATCCACGGTCTAATATCCTGAAATGGTACAGGAAAGAAATAATCTCATGTAGTTAATTTGGTTGGTTTGTAATAAATAAGTTGAGGTCTTACCTAATCTCTATACTTGTTTGAGAAACATTCAGTATCTTACATATATTGTTTACTTTTACAAAGTCAGCATTTCTTTGCTCTGCTGTGAGTTCTGTTCTGTGTTCTCTTGCTACCTTCTTTAGTGAGCCATGACTATTATTACTTTTTATACTGTAATAGCTGACTGCTGCCCAGCAGCCCCTGACCTCTCCAATTCCCTCTGCTTCCCAAGGCATAAGATTGGAGGCTGACATTGCTGCAACTTTCACAAGCTCAATGAACCTGAAAGGCTAAGAAAACCTCGTTAAATGCCTCAGAAGCAGGAAAAAAAAAAAAAAATCAGAAATGTAGCACAGAATCCTTGATTGACCAATGCCCTAAGCAATCAAACCAGAACTATGAAAGAAAAATAACAATAACATAGTACAGAAGTTATTACACAGTTTTTATGCATGGAAACCTAAGGGTAACACTAGTCTGAAAGCTGTGAAAGGAAAAGGAAACTGGATATCTTGAAATTTCCATGTAATGTATCATCCTCAGATAGTTACATAATTTCTATATTTGGGGAAAAAGGTCATGAAAATAATTATAGATGTGATTTTTTGGTCCCATTAAATAAACTGTTGTTACATTAACGGCTGAATTTCCTCCGTAGAAACACTGATTTTTTAGCGAAAAGGCAACAGACACCTTTTTAATGATTTTTATCAGTTTTTGGAAATGATATCTGAAATATCTGTCTAGAGCCTGTCCTGAAAGACTCACTGGTAGTAGTTTTGGCTTTATCTGGGGGTACAGATTAAAACAAACAGATTCAGGACTCTCTATTCCACTCTCTACCGTGCATGACAGATTGAAGTTCCCTTTATAGACAATAAAGGACAAACGGCTGTTAAGAAGGACAGTTTTCTATATGCCATTGACTTGGTCGTGGTATTCAAATATAGCATTCCTAAACGTTGTTGAGACAAATATTTGAATACAAAACTTCCACAAGTTCCTACGTATTTTTTTTTCCAGTATTTTATGCCTATGTCTCTGTGCACAAAATAAAGCCCAGAGATTACTTGAAACTTCTGTTTGCCTTCTGTCTTATTAGTGTCTGTCAGAGTATACTTGTATCACTAGTGAATGGAAAGAACTCAGATCATTTCCGCTTGTTTATTTGTTAATTTGTTAATTGCTATTAAAAAAGAACATAAAATATTTCAAAATGCTCCAAAAAATTATTCATTAAATCCTCAGAAATCTTTGGATTTGTTCCACAGAGCTGAAGTCATTATGTCCAAATTTCCAAGGATAGTTGTCATATTATTCTTTATATAATACATTGCATCTTAGAATAAAGTGCATACCAATTTGAACATTTTTGCCACGAATCAAGTTTCCTGGTCTACAGATATTTCCATTAGACTGATTGGAATAAAAAGTTAGAGTAGTCCTGTAATGTTCCACACTCATTTTTGATATAAGAAATCACAATCATGTTTTCTCATAGGAACTGTAAAATACAACCTTTGTATTCATACTAAACCCTGATGCTAATATTAATGAGTGTTTATGCTGTGTTCACAGTTTCTAGCAGATCTACTTTAGGAAATTTTCCAAAGTTTTGGTAGTCAGAAAAAAATTCGAGACTGTAAATCAAAAACAAGAGAGGTTGAAGGGGACTTTCTTACTGTGTCATTCTTTAGTAGACCAGATTCTAATACCAGGCAAAGTTCTTTCGAAACCATTGAGGAATATAAAACACCAACCTATGGCAACTTATTTTCTTCAATATCAATAAGAAAAAGATAATAATTTTGGCCCTTTGAGGTGTTTTTCAGTTTATTTAACATGAAAACAACTGCACAAAAATATCAGAGGGAAATCCGCTTTTTTTAAGGAACAGGAAATTACGTATAAACTCTTATGCTATGTCAATTAAGTATCCAGACTACTGAGTATATTTTATTTTAATTCCAAGTTTAATTTCAAATTGTAAATTCTAAAGATAATTATTTTAAAATATGTTATTTTGTGTTCAAGTATTTTTTAAAGGAAATATCTAACATATAAGTAAGACTTATCTTCAGCTTTCCCTAGACATTCACACAGACTGTACTGTATGATACTGACTTTGTTACCTGTAGGGATGCTTAAATTAAGTTAATTAAACAAAGAACAAGAAATTTTCTCCCTAGGAAAAAAAAATATGCTACTGGAAAAAAATGCTAGCACTGAAAAAGGATTTAAGTTTTGTCACAAATTATGATGAGACTCAACAACAAGAAAACAAACAAACAAACAAACAACTCCCCCAAAAGGTCACAGAATTTATCCAACATTTGTGGGAATCTTTCAAGGAATTTAAAGAATTTAGTCTTGCTTCAGTTCATAGTCATTATGTGCAAGGCTCTTATGTTGATTTTGTTTAATTAAAAAGATGAACTTGAAAAGTAATGATGTGCTTTACTTTATTTTTCACAGCTATAATTTCCTCACTGAAAAATAAGCAGGTGCTTGTGCTTAGACCATTTACATTTCAGTATGGTTGTCACACATACTTGATTACTGATTCAAATATATTTATAACTGTTACCTTTTTTGCTTTTTATTCCTTTTACTAATGATGTCAACATATATGCTTATCATGTACTTTTAGACTTTATTTTAAATTATTGTTTCTTAATATACAACATAAGAGCAGGAAAACCAGGCACATATCATCTTAATGAGGTACACCAGGGTTGGCTGAAATCTTAACAAACATTAAGCTATAGCATATTTGTATATATCTCTTTCAGAATTTAGTTTTATTCCTTAGAGAATTTTCTTTAATTTTTTTTTATTCCTTACCAAATTCTAGTTAACAGCCCTGATTTCAGACATCAAAAAAAAGAAGGGGGAAGAACAAAATAATGAAGGCAGTGTCACAATAAAAAAAAAAACCCCAAAACTTCTCATATGACATTAACAGCATATAGTTGAAACAGAAAATTTATTTTTAAAAGTAGTAAGAATTCAAATACTTTTAGACAAATGTCTATGCAATCCAATATATTTGTATGATTCATATCTTATTAAACATAACAGAGATGATTTTTCCTCACAGTAGACTGAATTTATCTGTTCATTAGGCAATTTTCTTTCTTTTTGCCCCATAGCCAAACCTTCTAGGAAGAAAAGGAAACAAACAAACAAACAAGCAGACAAAAATCTTGTGCCTCGATATCCTGAAGATAGCCTGTAGAAGTTTCTAATGTTCAGAATAAATTTCTGGCATATTATTTTGAAGTTGTTTGTCTTAGAGTTGCTAGCTTTGTCCAAGAAATATACACAGTTATCTAAACTACTAATGGATTTCATATCTTCATTGTAAATTAAATGAACTTTTTAATTCCTGTATTTTTTATTTTGTTAGCTATAAAGTTACTTGGTTGCTTTAAAAAATAACCAAAAAACAAAGACTACAATGTGCTCATTGAACTGACAAAGGAAGCACAAACATTACAAATATTACAAACATATGCAACATACATTTTGATATATTTATCTCCTCTTTCTGTAAATAATTTCTTATGTAGATAAACCAGTATAAATACCAACATAGCTTGTGAAATCATGTAATAATTATCCACTGATCCTATTTTTTTTTTTTTTGGGGGGGGGAAAGGTGTCTTGACTGTGCAGTCATCAAGGTCTCAACTCCATGACTGCTAATTTTTGTATTTCTTCTCATGCTTCTTCTGAAAGCAAGGTAGTTGTGCATATTATAGTTCTTACCTAGCTTTTCAAGCAGCAAATAAATCCTGAAACCTGAAGAAAAGACAAAATTTAATCCACATGAAGTTGTATTTTTGTGATAGAATGTTTCTTCTTACAATTTCTAATTTCAACATACTCTTCATGCTACTTTGCTACTGGCTATTAAATTCTTAAAATAGTCATTGACACACAACCTGTGTTTATATGTAGTAAACACTTCAGATTATGCAGAATTTACCAGTCTGAGGTACATAGTCTAACAATCATTAATTAATGTCCAAACTCCTTAAAAATGTAAGTGAATTGCAAATGTGGATTTAAAAGCCACAAATATTGCCTGAATTAATTATTGCTTGGAAAGTTTTGCTTGTTGACACATATTGAATGAGCACTTGTGTTAGAACCCTGCAGACATATTTCAGCAAGTATTTCTTATCTACAGTAACCCAAACAGCTGGGAATCAAAATATTTTTTTCAAGAGAGAAATTAGCTACAAAAAAATCTGAAAAATATTCAGGAAATAATTAGGTGCGTTAAGATGGCACTTAGCATGGTAAGTCAGCCATTTGCTTCCCACACCCACACCCCTGCTCAGCCTTTATAGACTTTTATCTTATTTGGTTATCATGGTCTCAAATGGCAAATACAGCACAAATAAGTCATATTATATATCTGCTCAAGAGAGAAGGCAGACAGAAGGTTTTTTGGCAAAAGACCTAAACCTCTGTCTGTTAGGTAACACATTGTGCCTGTGTACCAGAACCAGCCATAAAGAGTCGAGTAGACTTGCCTGTTACACTCTTGAATCTGATCACAGTTCATGTGCCAAGTTTGATATTCATTGCCTGCCTGCCAAGTATCTTTTCTCACCTTATCATCTTCCTTATAGCACTAATTCACTGCCCCCCTTTCCATTCTGGGTTGTAGTTTTTCAGCAGGTTGGGTATCTACTGATCAGTTGCTAAAAAAATAGCTAAGAAGAAGCAATGTGGTCATGGAAGTTTCCAGCAGTCAGGGGTGACATGCTGGAAAAAGGCACATCCTTCACCAAAGATCCAGAAACTGCATCTCTACCAGTGTGTAATCCCACACATTTCTCCTGACAACCTTCAAGCACATGACAAGAGGTCAAATAATGGCCCAAACCATGAGTTTTATGAAACGACACAACATAAAGACAGCTTTATAAATTTGTAATTCAGGGAGAGGAGTCAGAAAAAGCAAATATGCAGGCCAGAAGGATCCAGGCAGATAATACAGGCAGGCTCACAGCATGAGCTAGCTTGTGGCAGGTATTTATCCGTGCATGGGAGAGGTAATAGTCTTCAGAACATGAGGAAACTCCCCAAATTATTTACATGGCACCACGCAAAAACAAAATCTTGCTATACCATTTTTGGCCTTAGAATCATGCTTCAAATCCTTTCCTACTACTTATTCTAAGGTGAATTTGTCACAGAGGGTCTCAGGGAACATAAGGAAACACCAAGAGAATAGTACTCCATCAGACTCGCATGGATCAAAAAGGAAGATTTAGAACTCTGTGATTTACCACCTGAAGCATAGGATTTAAAATATATGTGAATATATGTAGAATATGTTTTAAAGGAACGGGTATGGATAGATAAGACAAAAAGCATGATGGGTGGAAGGGGAAACAGGAGGAAATCACCGGATGTTCAGTCTCAGCAGAAAACAAGAGCTACCATTCCTAGGCATAGCGCCACCAGTCATCTGCTCTAGATAGCATGGCAACTCCCCTCTCTTGCTGGATTTCTGTGAGCAGTATGGAAGTGGATGCTTGTGCTGCAGCAAGCTATCATTGATCATAATATTGGCAGATGGTTAGGGCAGCTGGGGCCAGAGGATTTCTGACACCAACTCTCAAGCATGTTTAAAAAATTCAGTGTTGTCCAGAACACCACTTTTAATGAAAATATTGCTCTATAATACCGTTCAAAACAATAGTAAAATGAGTCAGCAGACAGATCTTCAATGTAACAAATGTTATTTTTATCAAAATATCAATTTAGTACTTTTGTCTCCACATTTTGTTCTTGTATGGTTTCTTTACTGTGTGCAAAACTTTCTGTATTCTTTTGATTCTTGATTTCAACTGATTACACCAAAGAAAATTAGACAAAAGGAATATAACTGTGTGTCTTATTTATTTTACTTTTTTTTTTTTAGGTTGCTGTATGTTAATTCTGGTATTATAGATAGAGAGTAGTGAAAAGTGCTTGTGAAAAGCCCTGAGGAAGAATCAAATAGCACTGTTTAAAAGGTGATTATTCATATACAGCCAATTTTTTTATTAAATGACAAGTTAATTCAGTAGTGATATTCCCCATGCGTTCTATACCTGCTGAATTGAACTAATCTGAGCACAAAGATTGCAGTGCAATACCTAAATTTTGCTGTCCAAATTTCACTATTGATAAGAGAATTCACACCATTAATCTCTTCACCCCACTAATCTTTTCAATTACTTTATTAAGAATATCATAAGCTTTATGCCGAAAGATTCTGTTAGTTGCAGTTCTTAAAAAAAAGATCTGTAGGGACGAAAAGTGTTCATTTGAAAATTATCATGCTAGACTTCCTTTAATATATCTATCATTCCGTAGTGGTTATATATATATTTACAGTCATGACATGTTTTCAGTCAGCTGCAACTTGCCAAATGTAACTGCTTAAAATAAAAACAACCTCAGAACAGGTCTGCATTTTGATTCAATTTTTGATGGTTATTTGTTTTTAAAGTTAAAGAAAAAAAAAAGTAAAGAATTTCTTTTTTTTTGCAGAGGTCTGCTGACATCAGAACCATCAGAATAACCAAAAGCAACCATGAGGTTTTTTCCTCTGCATGAACCAATAAAAGCAAGGTAATACATAAAATAAACATTGACTGGTATTTTAATCAACAAGTTTGAATGTTTGACCTTTTGGAAATCAATACAACAGCAAAAAAAAACAACCAAGAAACCCTATTCTGACACCATTTTTTGACCCAGATTCTACTCAAATTTTAAATATTATGTGTGATAATTGCACATTGTTGAAGAAATTTATTCAAAACATCATTACAGTAAATCCTAAATGCCTTTTCCCCCAGATATGAATAAATGAAATCTGAGTCTCAATGTACCACAGTCAGATAGTGAAGTCTCTCTTCCCATGATTCACAACCTCCCTTGTTCCCTCTCTGTGAGACAAGCACTCCCTCCACAGGCCTGAAGGGATGGGTGGGCAGAGGCTTCTGTTACTGCTTTGTGCTTCAAGTATTGCAGGCAGACAAGCCCTCAGGAGAATGCATATTCTTTTTCTCCCTGCTTGAGGGTGCCACTTCATAATTTCATCCCATAATCCACCAAGGCAGAAGGGTCAGGAACTACTTAGAGAGAAAGGCTGATAATAATTTTAGAAGGAACATACTCCTGGCTTCCAGAATAGCCTAGGAAAAGTGAAGTTTAGGAATTTATTTTCTGGAATGTCTTCCAAGGAACTTAAGTGACTGAAGTACAGGTTAGAAGTGTGACTTTTCCTTCTTAATTTTGTATTAACAGATGACCAGTTTATGAGTTTGTTGAGCATCCATTTTCCTAGATCAAAGGGAATTGCGTTTTCATTGCTCCTGTGGGGTCTAAGGTCAGTGGTTTGGAAGGTCTACTGCCAGTGGCTCCTTAGAAACAAATCCACATTCTTTGGTATGCTTGCATAATAAAATAAAAGAACCAAAGAGATGTCATATTTTACTCCCGGCTCTGTTTATGAAAAGTTAAGTTTAACTTTAGTCTTCGCTGTACTCAGCAGAAAAGTATCTGTAGTTTTAATGCAAAAAGAATTTGCCCTCGTCTTAATAAGGACTACGAAAAAATTTCTATTCCTCTGCAAGTTATACATTAATTTATAAGCTTACACTTTAAATTTTGCTACTCATTCTTTAGTAGCATTTGTGGTTATTTGGACTTGTAGCGTTATTGTATGTAATAAATGCCCAAATTTGAGTAGCAAAACTTTCATAAATTTAGATGAATATGGCAGATGTATAGTCAGCAGTTCTATTGATTATTCCTTTTTTAGATTAAGTTTATAAATTTTTAGCACTTGCCTTGTTTTATAATTAATGGTCTTATTAAAACAAAACTGCAGGTAGCCAGCAACAGGATAGCAGATTTTTCCAAAACAAATGATTCAGTACTGATGTAAATCTCATTTTGCTAATGCTTAAATTATAACATGCCTGGAACTAAATACTACTCTTGAAAAAAAATGCGTTTGAAATTATTTAAAATTGTAAGCCTCTTGTTAAAACTGTCTTTTTTAGCTGCAATTTAATTTCACAAGTAGCACTGCTTCCATGAGCCAAATAATTTGGGCATTGTTAAGAGGTGTTCTTTGCCCAAGGTAATTGCTATCTGGCTAATGATCTATTTGGAAGCTATTGTAAGTGGAGCAAAAAGTAATTGGCACAATGAAGAAAATCATTTTCTTGCAAATCAGACATCACAAATGGTAGCCTAGGGCCCTAGACCTGAAAACTCTCATTTATGTATGTGCTTAATTTACACATGAGTAATCCAGCTCCAAAGGCATGGCTATCTGCTTGTTTTTGTTTATTTTGCTTTTTCTGCTACTCAATATTTGCTCCTCCTATGTAATAAATACTGGTGATTTCCAGGTCCTTAGTGGATTTTCAAAATGAGGGTGTACTCTGTTTTCAGAAAATGTACGTGTGCTACAGTCATGGTCATGCTGTGGGTTTGGCTTTGGTCATTTTTTTTAAAGCCTATAAGTAGATTGATCTGCAGTTTAAATGTTTGGGGGAAATCAGTAGTCTGGAGTCTGTGACTGTCGTTCTGCTTGGACTGAAACCACTTTTTCAAAGCAGGAAGGTTTTAGTGTTTCCCATAGGTAGTCAAATCCTACTATACTTTAATCTCCTCTGCAAATTATTTCTGAAGTTTGACCTTCTGGCTGATATTTTTTTAAGTTACTCCCATTGTTATTTTTATATTTCATAATCTTAATATGTGCACTTTATACACACTGGCATGCACTCACAGACACACAGGCACAAACACGTCCAAGCTATCACATATCCAATAATTAAATGTCTGTGTGAATAAAACATATTGATTGAAAAATTAATGAATATCAGGAATTAAACACTGTTGCCAAGATTAGCAATGAAAGAGTCTAATGAATTTCATTTTGAAGATGAGCACTGATTGCACGGAAAGAAAAAAAAGGATTAAAGTGTTTCTCAAAAGGCAGGAAGCTTGATTAAATTCTATATGTCTTTCTGTTTCAAGTGCCCATGAGTGGATACTTGTAACAACCTACAGTCTATATATTTTAGGAATAAAAGAATTTAAAATATTTATTCTTGACTATGATCAAGAATTTTTTCAATGTCTTTGGACTATTACCCTTTCCTTAAATCAGTTATTTTTGCTAGAAGCTATGTTAATAGAACTGCTTTTAAGACTTGGCAATATTTCCTGTAACATGCACATTTTGTGAAAAAACCAAATTACTTTGCTTTCTTAAAGTCATTAAACAGAACAAGAAAATACTTTTTAAAAAACTGGAAAACATAAACACTTGCAGTTTAAAAAATTAGTTCAACTCTAGAGTACTGAAGGAAATAAAAAGGGATAAAAGAGGCCAAATAGTTTAACAGAGTTTTAAAGAATATAATGAGAAAATTAGGCAAACAATTTATACCATTTAATTCACAGGTTTGAAGACCTATCTGTAGACAAGTAGCTGTCTGATAGAAGCAATCCTAGAAAAAACAGCTGTCTGTCTTCCTTTTAGTTAAAGAAATATTTAAAGGAAGTAAATGATGAGTGCAATCTTCCTCTTTTCCTAGAGAAAGTGCTGTACATAGACAGACAACCTGAGTGCAGTGGTGACCGGAGCTGAGCTGGTTTTGGCACCCAGGAGGTCCACAAAATACATCACCTCTTTTGTCCTGAGTGACCACTATAACAGATGGAGTCCAGAGGCATGGCCTTAATGAACTCCCAGGATATTTTGTAGTGCTGGTCTGAAGACTAAGGGAATGATATCTCTGTAAATATATCAAAGGATAAGAAAGGGGTGGTGCCTAATGGGGATGTATTAGATAGTGTGGGACCTGAGCATGACGTAATCAGTATGGAATAAAGGGTGAACATTGTACCAGATTTGGCTGCCGTAGAGTTAAAAGTTTTCATAGCAGCTTGTGTGATGCTGTGCTTTGAGTTTGTGCTGGAAACAGTGCTGAAAACAGATGTTTTCAAGATTGCTGAGCAATGCTTATATAGAGTCAAGCCCTTCTCTGCTCCTCACCTCACCCCACTAGCAAGGAGGCTGTAGGAGCACAAGAAGCTGGAAGCGGACATAGCTGGGACAGCTGACCCAAACTGACCAAAGGGATATCCCAGACCATATGGTTTCATGACCAGCAACAAAATCTGAGGGGAAGAAGAAGGAAAGGGATGGAGGGGGAAGACAGAATATTTTACAAGCACACTTACTGTACCCAACTTGTAAAAGTAGCCAAGCAGGATAAAAAAAGATGTTGTAGGTGAAAAACAAGGTAATCACGTTTCTTCTCTGCCTACAAAGATAGTCTGGCATTTAGAGCTAGTATTTTCTATTAGAAAATAAACTAAGAAATTAAAAACCAGCACTCTACAATGTTCATAAATACTCTAAATTGTTCTAAATCTGTGCAATAAAACTCTTTCTTACTTTCACACAAATAATGTGTAGAAGTGGCTATATGGTGCATAACCTGAACTATTAAAAGTGACATATATTGGTAATAACTTAATAATTTCTCTAAACATCTGTCCATATTTATAAGAATCATAAACACGGAGGATGTTAAATAAGAAAAAGTATTTGGTGCTACTACTTAATATAGTGTCATTGAAATTCCACAATGCTGAGTACATATATATATATGTATATGTTGACTACATATATAAATATTGACTATTTTCTGCATACTATCTCTTGTCTAATAAGAGGCAAAATATTTGTTAAAGGGTGAAAACCTTACCAAAGACAGCATCAGGAGATAGTACTTGGACATTAATGATCAAATCCATTGTGAATTCCAAAGTAGAGCAGGGAAAGTAGAGGTATATTATTAAATAAAGTATTTTAATATGATCACAGTGTTTGATATGAGATGCAGTTTCATCTCCCCCTAGTGGAAAGAGCTCTGTGGGATGAAACACCTGATTTCCTCTATATTCCCTCATTTCTGTATAACATTTTGCAACTGAATTAGGTTTCTAGACAACAGAAGTTCAGGCTCATTGGATCAGATATAATTTCTCAGAGTAGTGTATACCATTATCTTTCCCTCAGTTAAAACTTTACTGAATAGTAATAAGATTACACAGACTTTTTTTTTTTTTTCCAGATAATTAGCGGTTTAAGTGACTGCAGGAAAGGAGGAAATTCTTGCATCTAGAAGCTGTTTATTTGTATGATTTCAAACTACCTTTTTAACATTATTTCTAATTATATGTCTTTCAGAATAATAGGGTAAAATGCATTTCTTATGTTAGATCATTAAAATATTAAAAGGGGCTTAATCCCTAATTCCATGCTATACAAGATCACTGTGGAAGCACTTTTTCTCTTTCTTCCTTTTCTCTCCAAAAGAAAAAAATCTTTGAAAGTCACTGTAAATTCTCCCATAAATTATTAAACAGTCTGTATAATGGATTAAGATGCGAAGTTTAACTTCAAAAATCAGACTACCCGGGTTAGGTTGAAAAAGCTTGAAACTTTTTTGACTGTAAATTTTAGAAACCTTTTGAATGATTCTTACATAGACTAAGTGGAGATCAGAAGAGCATTAGACTGAGCAAGCTAGATATACTGGAGTGACAATTCACTAAAAATAGGACCCAAGAATAAGTTCCTTCACAAAACTGTCTGAAAAGTTATTTAATAAAATATTTGGCTAGAAAGAATTTTTATGGGACTACTTTACAAGTGTTTTAAGCATTAATTAATTAGGTCTATTGTTGAAAAAGTTACTGAGTGGAGAGTTTGTCGTAGGTAACCAACCACATAGGAATTTTCAGGCAATATCATGAGGCAGTTTCTATATATATTTTGAAAAGCTGTAGAAATGGGTTCTCTCTCCTGTCTCATAGCCAGCTCCCCTCAGTTTATGCACTAAGCATGACTTTCTATAGCACGGAATATCCCTGTGGCCAGTTCAGGTCAGCTGTCCTGTTTGTGCTTCTTCCCATCTTCCTGTGAAACTCCTTGCTGCCAGAGCTTGGGAAACAGAAAAGTCCTCAACTTAGGGTAAGCCCTACTCAGTAACAACTAAAACATTGTATTATCAAAATTATTCTCATACTACATCCAAAACACAGCACTGTATCAGCAACTAAGAAAATTAACTCTGTCCTAGCCAAATGACGATCCCCACTTCTCCCTTCTGAGACAGGAATCTCCTATTGAATTTCTCATTTATTTGTTTATTTGTAAATGCATAAGTTCAACTAGATGAACTGAATAAATACAGAACAGAAAACATGCAGAGGTTGAAGTTTTTTTGTACTGGAAGAGAGGAATGAAGGAGTGGAAAATCTAAGGAGAAAGCTACTTTCTTCCTTCAGGGCTCCAATGTCTGGTAATACAGAAAATGGAGTTAGAATTTTTATAGCCGTACAGAGCAAAAGAACAGGAGGTGGTGGTGTCTGACTTGGTGGTCCTGTTTGGGCAGTCAAAAAAAATTCTTCTGGACCTGCTGCTGCTTTTGATGATCGGCTTGTGTAGTTTGACTGTCCATCTCCTACACTCAAGGTTCATTCTGTCATTCGGAATTAGAGGTTGGCCATCTACTGGCTAGTTATAGAAACAGCTGATAAAGTTCATGGGCTTATGGTAGCAGCTATGTTAACCAGGCCTAACTTATCCTAACTACCACAGCAATTAATAAGCATTACTAAAAAAAGACGGCTTTCCATGACTCTTCTGTAAATGTGCTCTAAACTCTCTCTGTCCATATAAGGTGAAAAGTTCCTCAGGGATTAATTCTTTCAACAGTTAATTGTGAAAGATCTACAGTATCTCAGCTGAATTGCAAATTACTTGAATTATACTAATATATGGATAATTCTATTTGTACTTGTGTGACCTATTAGATACAATAATTTGGTGAATTAAATATCTCCATTCACTTAAACCCCCTAAAAAAATGTGGAAATACCCAAACAATACCCTATTTATTTTACAGTGTTTTAAAAAATTACAAAATTAAACCGGTATCTATAGACTGTGAATCGCTCAGAAAGAGATTCTGACCAAGAGACAAGTCCTCCTGACACGTATTTTCCTGCTTGTGCTCTGCTTCTTCTCTGTGTTCTCTCCACCTGACTGTGCTGGACAGGTGCCTTGGTAGGCCTGAATGGTAAGTTAACAAACTGCCTCACAAACTGAAGTGTGAGAAATCTTGTTAATTTATGTAGGTTATTTTCCATCTCTTTCTGAGCTCAGCATTCCATATTATACTACATTTAAAAATACGTAGTAGCTATGTTTCTGTTGCAAAATTATACATAAATAGAGACTGGAATTCAATCAACTGTTAAATTGCTGCAATGATCTTTCGAACAATTCAGCCTGTGCTAGCTGGTTTTGTCTCAGAATATTCCAAATCATCATTTGAGCATTAACATTGACCAGAGGTAATTAATTCCAGATATTTACGTACTTTGAAAAATAAGACAATTAAATTTTAGGGATTTTTTTTTTCTCTGTTTTGGGGGTTTTTTGAGTTGTATCGTTTTGCGTCTGTTTATGTCATGACCCAAACTCAATTAATTTATTAGTATAATTGTAACCTATGAAGATCTAATGTGAAAAAATGTGGCAGGATGGTGACATGCAACTATCAAATATATATCACGGAATAAAATGCTATGCCTATGAGGTGAGGATGCCCTGCAGTGCATCCTTCAATTCCGGCACTAAGTGTATTTTGCTTCAGTCTCAGCTCCATGTTGTAGGGAACTGTGTTAGCTCACCACTCCACTGCACATGCAAATTTCCTTCCAGAGGGAGGAAATATAAAAATATGTTCTAGCAGGTCTCTTCATGGAGATAATTGGAGCATATTTTCCTTGCAAATGAAATGAGGCCAACAAGTCCAATCTGCCTAGAGCAGGATGTACTGAAATGCAGATCCAGCCGCAGGGTGTGCTGGAGATTTCTGGATGTTACACTGTGAAAAATAATTGAAGGATTTTTATGAGGTGTATAAAAGCCTTAAAGCACCCATATTTCTTCACTAAGATTTATATAATGAAAAATTAAAGAGAAATATTCAAATTAGTTAGCAGAAAGGATGATAAGGAAAATACAGGAATACATTTGTATAAATCATCCAGACAGAAGAAAAATATAACAAACAGCATTCAACTAGCTCTGGTTTTTTGCCGACAAAAAGAGAGACAGAAACCCCAAGAACACTTGGATTACCTCCAGATTTATTGGTAAAAATTTTCAATAATTTAAAGCCAGATGATATTTGCTTAATACCTGAAATAACTATTTGAATCTGTTCACAAACGTGACACAGTTACCACTCATTAATTGGCTGAGACACAAGAGCTGAATAGAAGTGATCTTGTAGATCAGAAATGAAGTGTGGTGGCAAAGCTGTATGTGAAAAATATACCAATATATTACACATAATGGTTAATTCATCCCAGAGGTATTAATCTCATACTTCCAGAAACATTTACATTTGTTCTCAGCTATTATATTTTTAATTATATTCCAGTTTAATAACCTTTTGAAAAGAAACCATAAAATTTTGCATAATTAATAAAGTAGATAGTATATACCAAGAACTTCATTATCCTTACCAAGTGTAAAAACTTTGTTCAGGTTAGTTATTTTAAGAGTGGATTTTATTTTTCCTTGAGATCATAGGCTGTTCCAAACTTCTTTCAAGGCCTTATAATTATGATATTAAACATTCCCTGTACTTGAAAGTTAGGGATAATTTCTATAAAGTTGAACTGCATTAACCAGTTTAACATTGAAATATTGTGATTAACGTATATAAATGTGTTTGGAATATTTCTGATATTAAGAAAAACGTGAGAGTATCAGCATTTATATGCATAATGTGGTATTAAAGGGTGAGGGCTGATGAAATTTTAACATAACATTTATATGAACTCTTAAATACAGTTAAGTATAGTTTATGAGCTAGACACCCACATGTGCATTTGCATTTCCCTGGGCCTGGAGACTAAGCAGAACAGAACTAATCCAGCTCTATTATGCAAAAGAAAAGAATTTCAGTGGCTTGTTTATGAGAAGCACTTTTTCTGTATTTGTGTAGCATATGTCGAGGAAATATTTTCTACTGACGAGAATAAAACAAAAATATTCATAAATTCATTCTTTTCTCTGTTAATCTCTGAATTTACATGGAGAGTTAATCAAAACATTAAGGGGGATTATACAATTTAACTGCTCCATGCTTTTTAAAGAAAAGACTGTCTTTCTGTCCTTCAGTAGCTTCCTCACTGCATTCTTTTTAACATGAATCAATAAGAAATAAAAGAATATAAGTATTATGCTGGTTTATTTTTGCTGAAACTTTTCACTGCCTAGAGCAGTAAAAACCTAAAACTTCATTACTGTCAAATGTAGTTATTGATTCAAAAATTATCCGTGCTCCAGTATTCTTTCACGGTTTTAGTACATGGATAAACTCAAGCAAAGCAGTGGTAGAGCAATATTCAATATTATTGTGCCACAAAGTCACATAATAAATGGTCAGCAATTCGAATTTTGTTCACCTCAAATTCCAGTTAAGAAAACAAACGCATCATGAATTTGAGCTAAAAATAAAATTTAAAAAATTTGCAAATAAGTAAAGCAAGTGAGCTAATCTCATGAGTTTCTTGAAAAATGTATTCTGGTAATATAGAATAATTTTATTTTTAAAATGTAAAAGATAATGCATAATTTATAATATAAGCATAATGAAGACTGCAAGAGGAATTATGTTGCTGAAATATAATGTATATTAGTATACAGTTTATGAGTGAATATAATCATAATTTGATATCATAGTAAGTCAGGTTAGCTTTAGAAGAACATAGACAAAATTAGCATTTTGTAATGAAATATTGGGGTTTTTTGTACAATTCTTTCTAAAGAGAATAAAATGTTCTGTTGGGAAATTTTGTTCAGCTGTGTTTTGCTATTTTCATATTACAGATCTGAATTTTTTTAAAATGTCTTCTCAAAATTTACTGTGCAAAGCAAACAATGGAGATTCTGAAAGGTTACTAAGGACACCTGAAATGTAGTTACATTAACATTCTATATATTCTTACCATTGTTGATATTATCATATTACATTAAAGTCAACTTTTTCGACAGTAGTTCCTGTGACAACATACTAATTTAAAAAAGCAGAAAAGTCATTATGCTAAGCAAGTAATCACACAGTAAGAGAGAAAACTATCAAGGGTAGTTAACGCTTCAGGGCAAATCTGTTGCAAAAATTATGCTGGGAAAGAAAAACACAGACAGAAGCCAAATGCATGATGTGCATTAAACTAAATACTAAAATGGGAGACATGAGAAGTGGATACATTTTCCCTGAAGAAAATTTTCTGCTGGCCTTTGGATTGATGGAGATTTCTCTTCTGGTCTCTTGAATGCACTGAAATGTCTCTTTCTGACTCAAATCCAACAAAATGACTCCACAAACTCTGCTCATAGAATTTAGTATTCCAGTTATACATCTGTACATCTGTGTGGTCTTGTAGCTATTTCACAATCTGCCTACTATTTACTCCTTTTAATAATTTTGCTTTTAGAAAACGGTATTTTTGGGAGAATGATTTTTTCTATTTAATGGCAACGGGTATGGTTTGGGTTTTATCCCTGTAAGGATCTTATACATGACATAACAAGACTATTTAGGGTATCTTCAGGATGAGATTGTATATAAATTCTGCATTCATCATTTGATGTTTTATAAAAATGACTTACATTTAAAGGACTGTATAGCTACTTAAAATAAAATAAAATTTTAGTAGTCATTAAAAGGTTATTGCCACCACACAGCTTTTGTCATGGTACATTTTCTGTACAACATATGAGAAAACACACAATCGAAATACACATTGTTCCCTGTGAAAGGGATTTGTGTCTTTGGGGATTATTTGATTTTTTTTTTGGTTTAATTTACCTAAAAATATTTGCTATCTGTATTCTCAGCCTTAATGCATTTTGAGAATATCTCCTTTTGTAATTAAACTTTGATTGATTGTTGTATTTCAATTTTGC
This sequence comes from Falcunculus frontatus, assembly GCA_013398115.1. Taxonomy (NCBI): domain Eukaryota; kingdom Metazoa; phylum Chordata; class Aves; order Passeriformes; genus Falcunculus; species Falcunculus frontatus. Next base: position 398,680 of record VZRV01003483.1, read on the forward strand.
TTGACCAGTAGAAAAATCAAAATTACAGAATTTAATAGCAGCTGCCGCTCAAGTTAGCTGAAAATGGAAACTTTTGTCTTTTAGTGTTGTGGGCTGTAATGCTACTTCTGAGTTTCCAGCCACATATCTGTGCAACTCAGTGGTGAAATAAGTGGGAATGTGTGTACACTATGCAGTATGTTGGACCTTACCAGGAGGAAAAGTTATAAAAATATAAGTCACATTATTTATTGAACTTTGTACTCAGAACCTTTTGCATAAGAAACCCAAAATATTTTCTCACCATTAGCTCAGAGACACACAGAATCACAGCATGGTTTGTATTGGAAGGGACCTTAAATATCATTGAGTACCAACCCCCTCGCTGTGGGCAGGGATACCTTCCACTAGATCAGGTAGATTAGGGCACCATCCAACCTGGCATTGAACACTTCCAAGGATGGAGAATCCACAACTTCTCTGGGCAACCTGTTCCAGCGCCTCATGTCCCTCACTGTAAAAAAACTATTTCTTTTGTCCAATCTAAGTTTACCCTCTTTCAAAATAAAACTGTTGCCCCTTTTCTTCTCTTTAGAGACACCTGTAAAAAGTCTCTCTCCAACTATCTTTTGACCCCCTTTTGACCCTTTGACCTCCAAAAGCCTGGACACGGCTTTTGACGTAAGATGGAGAGTGGCTTTTAAAGAAAATAAAAAATATTGGCTTACCCAAACACTTTAATCCTAATAAACATCTCCGAAAATGGTCTTTAAGATACTACTCTAGCGTTGATCTCATTTTTGTCTGTCAGCTCAGTGTGGTTAATATTAAAATGGACGAGCTTGAATATCTGTCCTGGATTTGGTTCTTTGCATCTTCTTTTTTTTATCTCTGGGGGCTGGCACTTTGCTCAAACACAAACTAATTTTTAAAAAAAAACCAGTGGGTATTCCTCCTACTGTTTAAGGTAAGGAGCTCCAGGCTTTACTGCCAAGCTTATCAGATAAGCTGCAGAAAGCTGCCTTTCTAGTCTTTCATCATTAATGACAGACTTGAGCTACAGGGCCAATGTACTTATCAACAATTCCCTAAACATACAGCTACTGCAAAGAACTACAGATACTTTTGTATTCTGAGTTTATTTTTTAAAAAATTTAAGTGCCCAGTATAACGTCATCAATAACTGTCTGGGTTATGCAGTCTTGGTCTGAGCAGGATGTGCATAGGGAAAGATTTAGGGACTGCAGAAGAGAAAATACCCGTCCCAAAGCAAATGCAGTCCCTTTGAGATCCTATTCTCCAACTTTACACAGAATGACCTTGACATGATTAGCCTAGTATGCTTCACAGCATGCATATCTTCACTGAACCTGAATTCCAATTTTAGATGAAATAACAATATTTTTATAATAGAAAATGCCATTTACAAAAATAATTGGTGATAATTTATGGCACAACATATGCACATTTTCACCTTTAACTTTTGTGATGATAAGAAATTCAGTTTAAACTTTTAAAAGTATTTTAGAAACAGCATATTGCCATTTCTTCCCTCATTCTCTCGAATTTATGCTAGAAAATATATCTGTCTTCAATAGGTGTACATGAGAAAATCATGGATTCTCTTATGAACATGACTTTCCGTGGCTGTGCTTGACAAGTAACATTCATCTGACTTACTTGAATGAAAATCAATTGAATTGTTTAATAACAATTTAGAACAATGGGTTTCCAATAAAATGTGTTTTTCATTGAAACATTATCTCAAAAAGGCGCAGAATCAGCTTATTAAGACTGCACTTAAAAAAAAGAGTGAGTACCAGTAGCCAGCTGAGGGAGCTTAATTTTTCACTAAAAAATTTAGAAGAAATCAATGTACAAAAGTAACTGGATCTAAAAAATGTGGAATATTTGCATATTGTTTCTTAAAAAGCATCTACAGTGATGTCCGTTGGGTTTTTTTAGGAATCTAATGCATTAAGAAACACATAATATAATTATTTTCTATATAAAATTTTAATATACAAAATATAAGTTGTTATGTATATATCAGCCATATAAAACACAAATTAACAAAACTGAAAAGGAAAAAAAATACATTAATGAGTTGGAAATTACGCTTAAAGCTGAAATGGGCTGCCCAGGGAGGGGGTGGAGTCACTACCCCTGGAGCGGTTTAAGGAAAGCCCTGATGTGATATTTAGTGCCATGGTGTAGTTGACAAGGTCATGTTCAGTCATAGATTGGACTCGATGATCTCAGAGGTCTTTTCCAACCTAACTGATTCTGTGATTCTGTGATAAAGGGAAGTATACTGTAAAAGTTGTATCTAGGGAACTGAATGAGAATTGTCTTTCTCTTATAAGATGTCACACCTTCTGTAGAATTTTATAGCACTTCTATCCTCTATTAAATTTTACAGGAAGCTAAAAAAAAGCCTTTTAGCCCTCTAGAACAGGTACTAAGTTATAAAAGACTTTTCCCATAAAGGTAAGTAAGTCCTTGAGGCCTTCTTATAGGCACTGAAGCAAAACTCATGATGCTGGTCTGATGAAAATCGCAAATTTTACACAGAAAACTTCTGACTCAAGAATCAGTATGGGCTTGATTCCCTAGATGGTATGTATCATATTAGTCAGTGTTTATCCCCAAGAAGGCATATGCCCAATGGTAATACAATGTTATCAGTAATTTATATTTGTTCACTAAATGCTGTTCTTTACCAGCTAAAGTCAAGATTTCTGGAGACCTGTCTGCAAGATCAAGAACTATTAGATCACTGCGTGCATATGTGCCAACAGAAAAATTATTACTTTAAATCTAGGGTCTTAATTTATTTCTGATCTCGTATACATATTATATATGGAGTATAACTTGAAAAGAGAACAAAAGTAAACAAGACTCTACAGAGTCACACTTGAGTATATTTAAACTACTGTCTATTTATAGAATCATAAATTCATAGAATGGTTTGGTTTGAAGAAGATCTTAAAGATCATCTAGTTCTAACACCCCCTGCCATGGGCAGGCACACCTTCTGCTAGACCAAGTCGATCAGGCCCCTGATCAGCTTGGCCTGGAACACTTTAAGGAATGAGGCATCCATCACTGCTCTGGGCAACCTGTTCTAGTGCCTCACTTCCCTTACTGTTTAAAGTTTAGAGTCTCATCCACACCACTAAACTGGGTGACATCCATCAGCTTGATGCAGGTGTACTCAATCCAAACAATATTTACTATAATTTGTACAATTGTTAGTGCCTAGCATTTAGAAATTCTCTTCTTTTCTATGAAAAGAGTCTTTATAATCAATTAAAAAGAGCCAAGATGATAGCAGATTTGAGTGTGATAAATAAATTATATGGTAGCCAATTAAAAACAATGACTGGATTCTACTAAATATGTCTATTATACTAAATACATGAAAGTCAAAGGCAATCAGGGACCCTGAAGTGTACAGATACAGCTTTTCATGTCTCCAAGGCTTCCAGATAGTTCCTTCTAAAGCAGATTTGTCTGAGAAAGAACTAATTGGCTTGGACATAGATAATGCACTGGCTTCTGATATTGCTATAAGAAAATATTTGCTTCCTGTTAGGGTTTGAAATTGTGACACTTGAGAGGATCAAAACTCCCCCGTGTGATGTATTCTCTCCAGAGAATTTAAATGTTTTAAGTCTTTCATAGTCTCTAATAATTTTTCTTAAGCAATATTTCCTTCGATGCTCATGAAAATGTATCTTAAAAAAAGAAATTTCCTTATGTCAATTCTGCTTAACACCACCGAAACACTGGTTACAGGCTGATCAGAACTTCTGACCAGTCTTTTTAGATAAGTTATCATGAGTGTGACAGTCATTCTCTTTAAAATATTCCCTGCAGGGTAGTACAGTATAGTAACTGTCACTTACTTGTGGCTGAAAGGAACCTTTTAAATAAGTCCTTTTGTCCTTGTCCCTAAAAAGAAACAATGGGGTATGAAGACCACAGTACAGTACTCCAAGCATGGGACTAGGTACACCATCACACAGAAGGTCTGCTATAGATATAACTCTACCCATTAGAATTAACTCATTAGCTGTGTTTCTTAACACTGATGCAGTGACAGAGTGGGGACACCTTGCTGCTATGCTTAGATTCACTACAAAATGCTACATATAGGAAGCTACACAGACCAAAACTTATATCCATACCTGTGTATTTTTATACCTAAACCTGCACATACGTGAAGGATAATTCAGTATAAAGAAAGGAGATTTAACTTGACAGTTAGGCAAAAATGTAGTTAAAATTACACCAATCTGTTTGAAGCCTAATATTTAAACTGGATACTTGCGATTCCAGTGATTGCAAAATAGTCTTAAAAATACTTCATTTCTTTTAGTATGTCTCATTGGTTTGTCATGGCCTCTTACAACAGTACCATTCAGGACAGTTTGTGACATGACACAACGTGACATATTCTGACCAAAAACCAACATGGCTTCATACAGAATGTCAGAAATTTGCATTAAATACATGATTTGTTTTGAACTATCAATATGAATTTCAGCTACTAAGTATGACTTCTTTTTGCATAAAAGTTAAAATTTCCAACACTGTGTGGCTATACTGGGGACTTTAGAATATCTTAATTGATCAGAAGATTACAGAGAAGTTTAGCCATGAGTTATAGATGAAGCTTCATTTAAAACGTATCTACAAATCCATCTACAGTTTACTGAAAAAAATTAATTACAAGGTTAAAAAAATTCAAGCATAATTTCACTCAGTGGTAAATCAATACTTTCAACTTTCTTCATAGCCTCCTAAAATACAAAAAACAAAAAGCATTAGTTGTTAGTCCTTTTAATTCTCTTAATGGATTTTTAGCTGTTAACACTGTCTGCAGAGGATATCAACTTAAATTACTTTCATTTCTCATTTCAACAAAAACTTTAGGGAGTAGTTTATTAATCACCAAACAATTTTACTATCATTTATGTCATAATTAAAAAAAAAAAAAAGAAAGAAAAAGAGAAAAGAAACATTTTGAACAATGGTTTTGCTGGCAGTATTTTTCCCACTCTTATAATGGGTATTTTTATAACATTGTTGGTTTGTGGCTACTTTATTAAAATTCCCTTTATAAGAAAAAGTTAAAGGATTAAAGTATACTTTCTGAGAAATTTTCTTAGAAATTGATATAAAGAAATAAAGAAAGTTATTTTATACAAAGATACTTCAGATACAAGCTATTTCATAGCTCTCAATAAGAAGCAGCATTCAGCTTAAGATGAAGACATTATCTTTCTCATATTATGTTTGTCTCATTAAGCACAGCCAAATCTTAAAAAGAATTTTGATAGTTTCCTGTAAATGAAGCAGTCTGGAAGTAAAATATTTGATACCATCCTCACAAATCCATGCCTCTAAATTAGAGAGACATGGATTTGACAGTCTCTGTGGTTTAAGCCCAGCTGGAAATTAAGCTCCATGCAGCCACTCATTCAACTTCCCTGTCTCCCTCTTCCCCCTGGTGGAATGGGGAGGAGAATAAGAGTAAAACTTGCAGGTTGATAAAAGAAGAGTTTAATAATTGAAAATGAAGTAAAATACCATAAAAATGGTAAATTGTAATAATACTGATACTAATAATGATAAAAAGGGAAAAACAAGTGATTCACAATGCAATTTCTCACCATCCATTGACTGATGCCAGACTCCCCTTCCTGACATTTAATCCATGACTTTGGCTATCATCCATGGTAACAGTCTTTCAAGCAGGAAAGATGGTGTGAGGTGTTGGATTGTTGCATGTTGCACATTAGAGTCAGTTCTGATTCCAGTACTGCTGTTCTCATTCAGTTTTATCCAAGTTCATTCTTTACTGGTGTATGACAATCAGAGGGAAGTCAGGCTCAGATTCCCGGGATGCCTGCAGTTAAGATCAATGCCTTGAGGTGCCCAGTGAAGTGATGCACATGTAGCCACCACAGAACTGGTGATACACAGTGTTAGACAGTTATTAACTTAATGCAGTTTAATTTATTGCCTATTTTCACCCAAAATCAAATCACCTTGAGGCACACACGACTTCCCTGTCCTCCTGCATTATCTGGTGCACTTGGGTCCTGGAGCAAATGCAAAGCCACAGCCCAAGAGAGGTGGTGCTGCTGTTTAGCTTAGAGGAAAGAAGGCCCCAGGAAACCTCATAGCAGACTTCCATACTTATAGCAGGACTCCAGGAAAGATGGGATCTGTAATTTTGTTTAACATACCTGAATCTCAATTAATTATGGTGGTTTACATTTTTTAAATTATTCTTTTAAATTGTAGCTTTGTGATTCATCATTTCTATTAATCTGCTACCAGTGTAGGTAGAACTGCTGGATAAATATTTTCTCTCTAACTTTGAAGTTTATTTTTCTTGTTTAAAAATAATACCTTTCTTTTATCTTATTTCTGACTTCAACTAAGGATATTACATATTAGTTATAACTCAGAGAAAATGTTAAAGAATACTTTCAGTCTGAACTAAGTAATGTAAGTTTTAAATTGTTTCATATCTTTTGAGATAGAAAATTAATTTAAGGAAGATTTGAAATATTTTTCATGCACAGTTGAGTTGGGTTCATAGTTTCAGGTCTATCAAAGTTTTCTCAAACAAAAAGTGTGCTCTGACTTCTTTATATTTTTGTTTTGCTTTATCTCTCTCAAAGCTGCAACAGGAATATTCGTTTTCGATTGATCTACACATAAAACAACACTTTATTCAACCCTATATACAATTCTCTCAAAAAGTAACTAGGAGAGCAACTCCCATCAGCAACTCATGTTACTTGTCTTATTAAAGTATACTGTGGTGTAACAGAAAGAGCAGGATGAAATTTTAAGAACAAAAATATTACCCATTCAATTTCATCTTCTCCATACTACATCCCCACCTTCCAGTCCCGAAATATTAACGTGCAAAACCCAAAACTTGACTAGTATTTCCAGAATATAAAAGATACTTTGAATCTTTGGTCAGATGAAGCCTTGACAATTTAAAAATGATTTTTAAAAGCTGCATAACTACAATCTGGGATATAATTGCATAGTTTTTTGGTTTGCTTTTCATCAGAAAGTATCATAGTAACAAGAAATTCCCAAGAAATATCATCAACTGTTAACTTATTCTACATCATTATTATTAGTAATAATATTATTAGTAATATTATTAGTTTCACACATCACTTGTCTAGGTAATTATGAATTGACATAAGCTGCATTTTGTGGATTTTTTTCCTTTGGTTTTATTCCTTAATAGATTACCTCTCACTTTATCCTTTCCATTCAGAGGAATACAGATATGGGACTCGGTCAACATTTTGTTACCTTTGTTGCCTTTCCCTGGTCTTAAAATCAGAGCCAAACATGGTTGAAAGGGAGAAGGGGTTTACCTCGGTATTTATTTAAGGATCCTTAAGGTGCACTCTCCGTCCGGGTGGAACGCGCTGAGAAGCTCACACTGAAATGCACCCCTATGATACACCACATGTACAGTTATAGGCCCTGGGAACTGGCACATCTATCAAAGATTCCCCAGTGAGAGGCTCGAGTGACCCCCTCATCTGAGGAACTTTTCCCCTGGATGGGCCTATCTTAGTTTACAGGATGTGTTCTGGAGAGGACCTTGGTGTCTGGGGCTTTCTGACCCCCTACTGCGAGGCTTCCAGGATGCTTGGTCTCCTGGCTTTACGGAATATTGGGTCTATGCTGGTTATCAAACTTAAGAGTTAAAAAACCTATGTGGGTTAAAAGCATAAAAGCGATATAAAAGAGTATATAAAAAGAGGCATTTAAAAAGGCAAAAAAGCATCATGGCATCACCTTCTTTATATAGTGGTAGTCCAAAGAGTATTAAGGAATTGAAAATATTGCAACAATCTGTGGAACTTTTACTTCAGAATTCAGCTGCGATTTTATGAAATTTGTGCCCAGGTAGAGGACTTGAATATCAATCTTTCTAAAAAATTTGCTTCAATCATTTCAGCAATTCAGTCTTTCCTATGGTACACAAATTCATAATACCCAATAATCTCTGAAAAGAAAACAAAAAGGTAAGACTGGGAAAAACCTGTGTAGAGATTGTGTTAGCACTGAAGTAGGATTGACATGTGAGAAAACGTTTGGGTTTTTTTGACAACACATGCACATTATTTCATGCTATTCTGATTACGATCGTTCAAAGCCATGATGTTATGATATATGGCAATGCTGACATAACTCAGTATGACTTGACATCATGCAAGAATTCTGAATTTGGTTCTGTATAAACTTCCATCAACTCTTTTAGCAGAGTTCTAGATAGGCCAGCAGCACAGTGTTGCAATTTCTTTCTTATTCACCTGCTTTCTTACAGAGTAACAAACACTAAGGAGTCTAAAAAATAAATGCAGAGAAAAGGTTATCAGCAGGTGAGTTGCAAAGGACTTATTTTACACATTGTTTACAACGAGCTTACTCCAGCAATATTTTACATACTTCTAGAATACGATAAATTGATATAGCAGAAAAATTATGTGAAATAAAAATTTCCTTTAGACACAGGTGCATGATTATCTAACTAGGCATCTGGTTACTAACAAAAGTTTGTTAGGTATGCCAGTCTTCAATTATGTTCAAGAGTAGAATAGAACTTGGTCTTTTTCACTTCATTGGTATCTGCAGTTTAGGAGTGTTGCAGACTTTGATTATTAAAGAATACATAAGTTGTGCTGTTTTCAAAAAAACTGCGTAAAAACAGAATTCTTTAATCAATATTTCTGCTGTCTAAGATGTTTCACAACTACACTAGCTTTTAAATATAAATAACTGCTTTATCTTGTTAGCCCCGTGGAGGAAAGAGTTGAGAAGGAAAACAAGTTAGTTATAATTAATTGCATTCTATAGTAAGTTCCAATCAGTTAAGACATAAACAAATAAAAACCACAAAACCCACAAAACCGAACCGAACAAAACCCTGCAACCAATCAACGGCTTTGGATATCTTTACCTGGATATTTATATCTGTTTGCTGTCTAAACCACACGTCTAAGCATCACAGTCAGTAAAGTAAGAAAGAGAGAAAAGAAAGAAATTTGAGGAGGGAATCTGGAATCGTGTGGTCCCTTTCTTTCACTCGTGATTGTCCCTAACCACCAGCAGTGGTTCATGTTCCTCATCTCTCTCCCCAAAACAAGGGGTGGTGATCTCATACGGCCTGACATATTTGGTGTTTTTATGGGGAGCAGGACTCATCCTGATTTCACCAGGCACCTTGTCAGTTCTGGTTCCAACAGCCATCTCTCCTGGCCCTTCTACAACTTTCACTCTGATCTGACAGATCTTACTACTTGCACATTTTTCTCTATTATTTGTGCAGCTATATCACAAGTCTCCATTTGCATCTTTGTGACTACACACTATATTTCTCTCCCTATGCTTAACCCTCTCATAAAATATTAATACATTCTTGAGTAATAATTATGTTATGAGCATTGTTAGCATGTTACAAAATGATTACGCACTTCTTCCATTACATTATTTCAGCACGTCTGTGATCGGGTTTAGAGTAAATATTTTAACAACTAACTTAATATTTGCACATTACTTTACAGTTGCACCAGGGCTCTGCTTTGGCTGCTTTATAAATTAATGAATAATAACTGTTCCAGAGAAGAACTTCATCCATGAAAATTAGTAAAAAAATAAGATGTAATTGAAAACTTGGCCTAACATGAAGGAGAAAGGATTTCAGTGAACAGGAAATAGTTAGCAAGTATAAGTGATAAATATAACAAAATAGTAAGTAAATATAATACAGAAAGGATCAAAATTTAATTAAGAAGTGAAAGGTTCAACATCAACAAGATACAAAGACACTACTGTGTTTTCAGCAGACATTTTTAAAGATGTGTATTTTTGATCAGCAGAGTAAAATTAACCTTCTAAATTATCATGGGCTTGGTTTTTCTTCCTTTTTCTCATTCTTTCTGTGTATATTTTTATGTAATACAAGTAATACTTGCATATGTATTTATTGACTACAACTTTATTTGTTGTTAAATTTAAAACTGCCACAGTTACAAAACTACAATAATGTATTATATTTTTTTATAGTTTGCAGTAAGAAAAGAAAATAATATATTAATACTTCAAATATGGATTATACTCGCTACCTACACATTGAATCTCTTAAATCCATTGGACGGTATAAATCACTAAAAGATTTAGCAAGGAAATATGTTTGTGTACCTAGTTTCACTGCATTAGATCATTTCATCTTGCATAAATATTTTGATTACCATTTTATATGTTTCCCTATTATTACACACACATGACAAATTTTCTGCTATGGTAAGATGTAACATAGTAATTACTTTTTTTTTTTTTACTTTGCACATTGAAAGCAGTCCTCTGCCTAAAGAGTTAAATTATATTAAGTAATAAATCTCCTGTATAGTAATTTATGTTGGTGATCATAAACTATCTTTCATAATTTACAGTCTGTTAATGTTCTGTTAGGAATTGACACTGAGAAAAACTCCTCTCTAATAGAAGAAGTGATTTTACGAAGTCTTATGGTAGAGGAAAAGAGGCTCTGTTATGATGCACTGGGGGCATTAGAAGTCTGTCTGGTTGCTCTTCTAAACAAGCCTCTTAATGAAAATTATTATTTAATTGGAATATTATTTTTTTCCAAAGATCTTACTTTGTGTACTGTGTGATTTCTCACTTTCTGAGCAGATATGACCCTGAAGTTTTATGTTTTAGTTAGTACAAAGGAATTTTTTTTGTTTTGATTTTGGTTAGTTTTTACAACTTCAGTGAAACAATTGAGCCAGAGGACTTTTTTCCCAGTGCATTTACATGTGAATTGCAATAAATTTGAAAGGACAGAAAAATGCCACCAATTCTCTAACCATCAGCAGAACCAAAACCACTTCTAGTGTAATAATTATCTAAGACAAATATATATTAGTAGAGGGACCAATCTAATAACAGCTTTATATTTTTATATTATCTCTCATGTCTACTCCAACAGATATTTAAATGATTAATAAATTACTTACAGGAAGTGGACAAACTCCAAAAACAAGCAGTTACGCAACTGTGACTAGTGATTAGCCACTTTTTTAGGAAAGTAGAAGAGAATTTTGAATCCTTTTTTTTCATTAAGCATGCTTAGCTCAGCCCATCTCATTGTAATGAGTATTACTCTATAAAGGAAAAAAAATAAAGAACAGATTTCTCATTTCTTATTATAGCCCAAGACCTGAAGTTACCCATACGTACTCTAGAGAGAGATTATAAATAATTTGTGGGAATTGCTAAGCTTTCCATTCTATCATGAATGGGCAGACTCAATGGCAAAGATAAAGGTTTCTGAGAGACCACTCCCCAGTGCAGTGGTCACAGCACCAAGTCTGCCTGAGCTCAAGAAGTGTTTGAACAATGCTCTCAGGCACATGGTGTGATTCTTGGGGTGTCCTGTGCAGGGCCGAGAGTTGGACTTAATGATCCTGATGGCTCCTTTCCAGCTTAGATATTCTGTGATTCTAGGAGGGTTTCCACAGACAGATTCTTTGGCACATCCAGGTGCTAGGGATTTGCAATTTCTGTGAGACAACTCACCAAGGATATCTAGCAATGCACCTCACCCACAGTGCAGTCTGAAACTCACAAAACTCACAAAAACATCTATTTTCAGCATTTATTATTTCACACAAAAAATCTCTCACCATATTTTACATATTTCAAAATTGTTATTTCATGATTGAAACTACACACAGTTGACAATGTAGCTGTCACCATAACTGTTAAAGCACCGATATTGAGATTCTCTGCTCTTATGATCTGCTGTAAACTTTTAAGTCAAAGAAGCTAAGTACATTTAAGAAGAATTAGCAGATGCATGTTCTAAAGAAGCATATTGACCAAAGCATTTTTTTAAAAACCATCATCAAAATGTTCACAGAAAGAGATATGAAGCAGACTTTTAGCTCCCATCAGCACACCAAATCTGTCGGATGTAAGCCATAAGTATGCAGACACTCCAATGTTTCAGTAGCTACCTGGAATAAGAAAAATACAATGAATGTAAAACAAGAAAGAAAGCAATTACCGACACGAAGGTGAAAATATATCAGTCATTGCCATTGTGTCTGCTAATCTTGTAGTGAGTTACTGCAAAAAATAAACTTACAACTGTTTTGTCCTCATTGATGCTAGAAATAGTTTTATTCTTCTATTCAAAAGAAAGGAGCTGTTTAGATTTCTTTTGTTCTTTTGTCAAGAGTTCTTCGAGTTTACTTCTTTTACTGTCTCAAGACTATTTCCATAGAAAATTACTTCTGTATATCCCACAATGAAACACAATCATGATTGTTTCCTAGAAACCTGTATTATTGTCTTCGTGATTCTTATATTTTTCCTTACTGGCACTACTGAAATACTTTTATCTGTATTTTCTTCCATGAATAATAAAAGCCATACATACCATTCCTCATGTGCAATGTCACGAAATCAAGGAAGGAAGAGCTTGATGCAACTCTCTTTTAAATGTGCTTTGATTTTATTGTTCAAATTGTAGGATAAAACTATCTTAAGAACTACGATTTAAGACTTAAGAACTAAGAAGACATTTCCATCCTCTTTATTACCTTGTGGAACTCAAAAATTTGCATGTTAAAGAGACTAACTGGTAAACAGAGCCTGTCTTGTATGGTGACATTAGTTTGTGCACAAGAAGGTGATTAGGAAACTACAAACATCAGTTTGCTCCTTTCATTTTTTCTATTTTCTAGGCCTTTATAGAAAGGTGAATTAAAAAAAAAAATATATATATATATATATCTCACACATTTGTATGCCAGCAACAGTACCAACATTAATATTGTTTCCTCTATCTCAGGTCCATTTTCACTTTTTGGAACTTGAAACTACAGGGTTTCTTTAAAGTGTTCCTTTTAAGTGTTTTGTGGAAAAGTAAAATGGAATGAAAAGCAGAATACATTTGTATTGGGTTCATGTGGCAAAGTATTGGTAGTGAGGAAACTGCTGTAATTTAGGACCATTCAGAAATTATCATAAACTTCTATTTTGTGAACAAAATGTATCAGTTGCTGATGACTTTTAACTATAATTTTTATTTTTAACTTTCATTTCTTGTATATAACAATACAAAGAAGATATGTGAGGAGTCATTTTGTTTATATCAAGAGAGGTTTTATATTTATGGACATTAAACAATACTGCAAGCAGGAAAGGCAGAACTGTGTTGAAGTTAGGGTATAGCTTGTCAACAGGCAAGATGTGATTAATGAAGAAATCATTTGACCCACTGCTGAAATTATTACTTGTGAAATATTTCAAAAGCAGTAGAGGTCTTAAGTGGTTATGGACCACATCTGATTTACCGCTCTCTGGATATTTCCTGTCTCCTTCCACAGTCTGTGTAAAGAGCAGGGTTGTTTCTTTTAGGGAGCTGTTGAAGACTATCTTGCACCATCATTTTGTAGAAAGTTAAGCTCATATGGATTTAGAGGTGGGGTTTCATTGTCTATACCCAGGCATCTGTTTTCATTTAAGATGACAGGCATTATCTGAGACAAACCTTCTAGGGACCAAGTAGGGCCTACCAGGCATTATTTGATCATTTAACAGGGCTTGAAGCACAGGCGAGTTACCCAGGGGTGTTTAAACACACATTATATATTTCTGTATGGGCAACTGAAATGAGTGCTGAATATCCTCTACATAATAAAAAACAATTAATAAGAGTTGCAGTCCAATCCCTCACTCTTGATTTCTAAGTTATTATTTTTAATAGTAGGAATAACTATAATAATTTAAAAAAAAAAGTAATATGGGGATAGAAGTAAATACATAAAAATTGAAACCAAGATTAATGTGAAGAACAGCTCTTTAGATCTTTGAGTAGAAAGTAAGATAGGCCATAGCCATGGTCAAAATTGTTGCTGAAGTAAATCATGTCAGATGCAACATCCCTATAACAATCTTGTACAGTATTTGGCCAGATTCAAATATACATTGTTCTTCATGATATGGTTCTTTTGAAAATTTAAAAGAAGTTTGATATTGTTAGCTGTTTTAATAGATTTTAATTATACCTACAGAGTCAAAAAGATCCATTTTGATGCTTCAAATGAGGAAGAGATATTCAAAATGTTTATAACAAGACTCTGATAGGTCTGAGTAGAGCTTCACCATTTAGCTATTTCCATTGTTTTCCTCCACTTTTTTTTTTAATCAATCTATTTCCAGTTATTTAGTATGATCATATTACTGAAAATAGTAAAAATAATTCAAGGTTTAATTGGTCTTTTAAAGCTTTCTGATTTGTGTTACTGACTGTTTCATTAGCCAGAACCAAAAGTATAAAAATATGTCCAAAAATCCAGGACAGGATACAGTCACATGTAAAAGATCATTGAGAAAGTATTTTTGAATACTTACTTTTTTATATTGTCCTCAATATTCAGTTTGGTTTTATGAAAACAAGTGAAAGAAAAAAAAAAAATCTTATTCCCTGTTGAATTTTCTTCCTTATTCCTTGGGCAAACTTCAGCATGACAGTTTAATATATCTTTTCTCATTGTGATTTGTCAAGGCTGATAAAATCACCAGAAGTATGGATGCTTTATTTTCAAGGTTTTCCCTGGCTTCTTTTTTTTTTGGTCTGTTCTCTGTTTTTACTTATTTTCAGTAGTAGCTGGCGTAAAAAAAACAATGCAGATCAACATCAGAAGAAATGAAAATATATCAAGCAGTCATGGCACTATTGTATATAAGATAGCTTTTCTTCACAGCCATAAAATAAAGAATATAGCCAAGTTAAAATGTATATTCTTTATACATGACTGATGATGATTTGCTATTTATCTTAGTGAATGAAAGGCACTTCAATTTACAAGTGGAACTGTTACGAAGAAATTATGAGTCACTTCACTATGAATGACAGTAGGCTAGGCCTGTCATTGAATCACCATGGGTAAAATTCAGTCTGCTGCAGAGAGCCAAAAGACTTTAGTGTATATCATTCAAGCTCCACTTCAGTCGTATTCTAAGGGTTTTACTGGAGGTTAAATGGAGCATGGGTTTTGTTTTGCATTTCTCAACGGGATTGCACTCCACTTGAGAATATCCTAACTGCATTCTCTGCAAGGTTTTATATGGCGCTCATCGCTTCTGCATCTGAGCAGCAGTGCATTAAAGGCACGAGTAACATCTGTGGAGTGCAAGTTCTGTCATTTTCTTCTCAGATGTGTTTGAAATGCAGTTGTTTTGAGCTATTATTTTCAGAATTTTATAGGCAGACATGAACCTTGTCATCTGTTTATTGTTGTACATAATGGAGATGCAATGTAAATTGCGGAGACAAAGTCAAAGAGAGCAAATTCAAACACATTGCAGAAAGTCATATTATTTGGCGTGTTTCACCGTTTCTCTGGGAAAATTCTCTCCAAACAAACTTCACACATAATAAAAGCTGTTTTCTGGGAAGCTAGATGTGTCACTGAATTCTTAGCTTTTTATTTCCTAAGTGCTCTTTTCTCAGGACCTGGGACAGACAAACCTTTTTCCTCAGCACTTCGCTACACTCAATGAAAATGGCAGCTATTCCCAATAACAGAAACAGTTCCTCTGTTTATTCAGAATAGGCCCTTTACCTCTACTTCTACTGACTGATAATGGTCCCTGACACCTCTGCAGCATCCCATGTGCCCTGCCACATTCTGTTGACAAATTTCAGCTTCTGATAATTCTTACTGCTTCACTGACCTACTTCCAACTCTGGATCTAAAAATCAGCTTAACCCTGCTGATACATAGACAACATTTGGAACTGGAATGTTGCTGATAAAAATTCACATTTAAATGACATATCTTAATGAACTCTGGAGATAGAAAGGACTGATGTACTTTTATTCAGCACCTGAAAGACAAATTCACTTTGACCAAGTAAACCTCATGGAGGTCAGACTTAAACTTTAGAGTCACGGAGAGGACTGTGAATCACCTGGTGATCCGGAAGAAATGGTTGCAGAGAAAGAGCACATGAAATGCAGCAGCAGTTCAGGTTTGCAGCAAGAAAAACACCTCCTGAGGATCAAGAAAGGATATCTATGTAAACCAGCGTTTTGCTAGGCCTAGGTACTAAATGAAACTCAGATTCAGCAGAAAGAGAAGCTGTGAGAGCTCCAGAAAAAGGAAGCCTGCCTCTCAGAATGCTTTTTCAGCTTGTGAGAATTATTGGCAAAGCATAAGCATACTTTTGGTTGAATTTTCCCAGTCAATGCTCTCTTCTTTCTTGTATTCCCATCAAAACATTGACTCTTTCACTCAAGGTGAACATAGGCAGAGAACCAGTTTTCCTTCTGTATCTAGGTAAAAGAAAACTGACACAAATAACGATGCTACTATTAGAACTAGCAGTGATTTACACTACACCAGCATTTTCTCTTTAAATCCTAGGTAAGAAGTCACAAGAGTTCAGGCCTCTATCCTTTTACAGAACTCAGCACAAGTATCTATATATAAAATGTGCTAATGACATTAGCTTTATCTAGCTTTACACAGGATTAGTAACAGTATGCTATACAGGATTTAGTGCAACGGACCTTCGGATCTGGCTTAGATGTCAAAAATTACCTCTTTTTAAAAACTGAGAAAACACAAAGTATTTCTTTTTATATCCTCTTTTTGAACAAATGGAAATATATGATGTGAATGGTTTGAAGGTATGCCTGTACCAACCTAAGAGCAAGAAGCAGGGGCTGCCTGGCTGTCTGACTGCTGCCTGTTTGGTAATAAGCTGAGATACAACTATTTTTCTACTGTATGCATTGAATATGTTGGTGATCAGCTACAGTGGCACAAAATTTTTAGGAATTCCATACCAGTTATACTTGTAGCTCTCTCATGAAATTTACCTGCAAGTGGCTGGTGTATTTAAATAGTCATAGGACCTTCACCTTAGAGATATTGCGCCCGGAGAAGTCTTTAGAAAGGTTTTACTTACTCTAAATGTGCTGAAAGCCTCTGGGTGTGGTAAAATGATTGAATTCTTCCTATTGCACTTAAAGCATTGTTTCACTTACACTATAAACACCATCAAATGTTTTATACCCTTGGGTATTGATCCCAGAGATCACAGAAGGAGAAAAGAAAAATCTGATAAGGTTCTTATGTTGACCTTGGGTAACTGAAGTATAAACATTGATAGATCATCGTGCTCTGACAAGCAGTAATATTTCCTCTGCCTACCCCAGCAGCAACTGGGCACCTTTTGCATGCTGCTACTAAATCATCTCAAAATTACATTAGCATATTGTGTATTTATTTATTTTTTGAATGTGCTGTTCATAATGGCCATAATGGGAGCAGCACTGTTGTGAGTAATCTGACTAAAAAGTCCAGCTGCAAACTATAAAGCAATTCTTGATTTATCTGGCCACAGCAGGCACTGACTTCATTACATTACACAGCAGCCAGCAGAACTTAGCCATTACAATTATTCTGATGCTTTTCTGTGTTGCTGCTATTCATCAGAGTAAGTTTCACTTGTCATTTTCCTTGCAGTGGAAACTTTACAGTAAAGCTAAATTTTAAAAATTTCTGCAGTACTATTATTGCTGATTAAAGTCAATTTTCAAGGAGGGCTCATGGTGTAAAAAGCCCCGCAATCATACACAATACAATTACCTAGTCCCTGCCCTGAGGAGCTTACAGTCTAAAAGGCACTTATCTTTAGAGGTGAGAGAAAGGTTTCATTAGAGGAATTTTAAATGCATTGAAATGCATTATTTGGCAAGTTGAGGTAGAATAAGCAAAGTAATCAAAGTAATGGCAGACAAATGTTCTTTAGTTCCTTTTTTGGGATAATGTAAAAGTTTTACTTACTACCTGCAAACTTTTAACTGTAAAATGGCCTACATCTTCTTTCCACCTTGCCCAGCTGTGTCAGATGGACAACTCCCAGAATGGAGCGAAGGAGCAGTGCTGCTGCTTGTTGAAACTGCCAGTTGTCTGCTCAAGTTGTGAAGAAAGTGCTGTTGTTTGTGAGAGGAAGACAAAAGAAAAGCATTAGTGGACAGACACGCAGGTTTTTTGATTTCATAGAAATCCAGGAAGAAGTTCAGTTTTCATAATTGAAGAATGTAATAGGAAATTACTTGTGTGAAGTAATCAAAAGCTTACAAAGAAAGCTTAAAATCACAAATGTGAAAAACCCACAACAGTCTGTAAAATAAGTGTGCTCATAGAAAAAGTTCCTTGAAATCAGTGTTTAATAGGATTCTGATTTCTTACTTGATACTTTCGATTTTTATGGAGGATACATATTAGAACATTCAAGGCACTTTGCTTACCATAACTATCTCACAACAAAAAGTGAAACTATTTGGAAAGTTGTTTGTCATGGGGGTTCCAGATGTGTCCAACACATTGTTCGGTGACTAATTTGAGTCCTATCTCTCACAAGAATAGTGAAATAAAAAGAATAAAATGGCGTGAAATGTGTCCAATATTTTCTACCCTGAAACTTCCAGTCAAATTTTTTCAGTGCTACCTTTAAAATGAAGTCTGTCATACATTTACACAGTAAGAAATATATGCTACTTTGTGCAATTTCATATAGTCTCATCACATTTTAGATATCATTCTTAGTAACAGCAGTGTTTAAATGCTGTTACATTGGCCAGGACTTAAATAAGCAACACAGAAGGGTACCACAATAATAATGAAAAAGTACATTTTCAAATATAGTTGTGATGGCAAAAAAGAAAAGCAATGCAAGTTGCAGTGGGTATGCGCTTTTTTTTTTTTCCCTAGAAGGAATAAGCCTCAAAATCCCTCATACTAAATGATGGAATGATTTATCAGCATCAGTCCCGTTTTGCATTTGAGACGGGATAAACCTAAGGCTGGAAATAAGACCTTGGGTTCATCTGAGTTGCTTGATCCAGATTAGATTAGGGTTTTCTAGCTGTCTGAGAAATAATTCTGACATGGCTAAACTTGCTATATTTTTCTGCTTCTCTCTGTAGTCTAGAGGGAAATGATGTTTAGTCTACTGAAAAGTCAGTCTTGCACTGAACCTTGATCTTCTCGAGTGCATACTTCATTTTCACTTGCTATATCAAAAAATAAATAAAACATGTTTATACAGAAAATACTCTATTTTCCTTTCCCTTATATCTGTCAAAGCTTCTTGGATGAAAAGAAAAACAAATAAAGAATATGCAGAAAAGCTGGAAATTAGTATAGGTTGGAACTAGCGAACTCACAGTGTCAGAGGATGACTTGATGCAACATGCTTGTTAATACAACATCGAAGACAAAAATAACATAGGTTGATTTTGGAGACCTGCCATGTGTCTCATAGCAGGCATCAGATCAAGAGCATGTTTGTTATATTTCAAAAGGGAATAACAATGTCCATTTAAAATTGAAATATCTCTTGCAGTTAAGATTTCTGTTTCAGTGATGTCATGGTAAAATAGCTTCGTTTTGGAAAGTGAAAAAATTAGGCAATACACTCAAGATATTTAAGAACTGTAATAAAAAAAAATTAAAAAACAAGATAGGTATTTTTTCATTCAATTTTCACTCAAGAAGAAACTAAATGTTTTTCATTAGGAATTAGTGGATACAAGTTTTAGGCTTTCATTATCAGAAAATTAAAAAAGTTTCCAGTCAAACCTATGCGTAAAAATATATGGCTATGTTTTCTTAAGTTTGCTTTGTATCTGGAAATATGTATAAAGCAGAGTTCTTTGGTTCACATTTAAAATGTTAGTTGTAACTTAGGCAAAAATGTACTCACTGTTAGTTTATAGAATTTCTCATATAAATGTCACCATTATGTAAGTATAAAGACTCTCCTGGAGATATCAATGGCATTTAAGGTAGGTTTCATATGACAGTTGCCTAAAGACAGGTATTTAGTGCTATCAGAGATTCCCTATCTCTGCAGTTTTATTTTCAGAAAGGTTTGAGTGTTTGTAGGTCTTATCTGTGAGCCCTAGGCCGATATTTTGAATACTGTAGAAATTACCAGCTTCTGTAGATATCCACATTTAATCCACTTGATAGTTACTCTTCAATGAGCCCAAATAGGAGTTTGGGTAAGTAGGACTCAGTTGGGCTGAGTCTAAGCTCGCATGCATTGCTGTCTAAAATTCCCCTGGTACCCATTTAGGGCTGACAGGTATGGCATGGAACCAATGGGACACCTACACCATCCTAAAAGAGACGTTGGAGGCCAGGTACCACAGATGTGAGAACCTCAAATGACAACAGATGCCCATATTTAAGCAGCCTAACTAAGCTTCTGTGCTTTACCTTCTAGATCATTCTATGCTGCATTTTACCCTGCTATAGCCAAATTGCAAAAGAAGTAGGTAGAATGTATCCAGCCAGATAGAAAGCATACTTTTAAAACTGTCTATATGAAAAAATGTGGGGTTTTGATATAACAGTACCGTATTTACAATGTGAATTAAATACCAAACAACATATTTAAAACCTCTTTTCTCTGTAGTAAAGTTTTTAGTTTCTTTGAAATATAAAACTAATATGCATCCATAATGAAAAACTTTCCATACAGTGTAAAAATTGTGAATTAGTATTTTCATATTTCTGTGATGTTTATAAACAATTTTCTCGTGTAAATTAGTTCTAAAAACTGTGACTCAATACAAGTGGATTGAAATCAGAAAGTGAAAATTGTTTGATTTTCCAGATGCCTAACTTATGACAGTTTTCCATTCTGAAGCATCTTTTGAATTTTCAGTTTTCAGATGAAAATATTTATATAAAAAGAAATTGGAGAAATTTCTTGTGCAATTTACTTTTAATCATCACTCTACACAGGAGCTTTAAGTCACACAGCTTTCAGTGATGTCACTCTGTCACTTCCCATATCATGATATCAATTACTTTATTTCTCTCTTCTACTACATTTACATTTGCACAATTTGTGAACTGGATATTCTAAATTATCAAAATTTAACTTCTAAATGATGAATATTCGAGTATAAAGAATTTTGTATCAGTACTCTTCTCCATCTTTTGGGCTTATGTCTGATTCTGAATGAGTAAAATTAAGGACTTTTTTCAAGCTAGTATTCCCACTTTTGAAGTGTGTTGACTTCAAAGAGAAGCGTGATTTTAAATTACTTAGGATATAAGGCAATAATTTAGGAAAGTGAGTAGGATGGAATAAAGTATTGAAATACAGCAGGAGCCAAATTGATAAATGAAGAAGACAAATTTTAATTAGACGTTAATATTGGTATTAAAATTTTTGGAAGATAATGAATTTACCTCAGTATTTTGAAAGTTTTGCTTGTTTAGCTATAACAGATCACTAATTATTTAAAACACTATGGGTTGAGAGGAAGGGTGACACCTGCAGTCAAAGTGTGTTTGTGCAAGGACAACTGGTGCTTTTAGAAATGCAACACTGTGTAACATGTTCTGGGTTCAGCCAATTATTTTATAACAGGAAAAGCTGGCACGAGCAGCCCGACACATGAACCCACTACTTTTCCACATATTAGCTTTCATTTTATATTATTGAAACATTTACTCTTGTACTAAAGGTGTATCATAGCTCTGATTTCTTGCTCATTGCCACCTCTGAACACTACATATTGAAGGTGGAGATGAAAATGTTGGAATAAAATGTTCTTAATATTTAGACATTGTTACAGAAAACTTCAGGAGATTTTGAAATAATACTTCTTCCTTCAAATACTGAATGGAATGGATGGGAAAGAACACAGAAGAATTATACTTTCTGAAGAAGGTTTAATAATTTATAGCAACAGACTGTAGAGCTAATAGCTATTCAATTTGTAAGTTATGTATATATGTGTTTATTTATTAACTTTATTTATTTATTTCTAGCAATTCCTACTCCTGCTCCAGAATGACACAAAGCATGACTACATTAAAATTTTCATTGATTTCTCAAGCTGAGGTGCGATTCATCTGACCTAGCTTTAGACAGGTGTAATGTAGATGTCTATATCTGAATAATCAGATATTACTTGAAAATAAGTAATTGAAAAGAAAATAAGTGTTTCTGAACCACTTGTCATGTAAGACTACTTTAAAAGCAGACATAATATAATAAAATATAAAATTATGAATCTTCCCACTGTGTTTCCTTTTCAAAGGGATTCTAAAGTAACCAACTCACTAAGAGAAGTATGTAGCTTATCAGAGAAATCTAAACTCAAGTATCTGGTGTAAATATATTGAAAAAAAAAGTTTAAAAAGTAAAAATGTATTTTAAAAACTTTTGCAAACTCAGAAGTACAATGTTGCAGATCAAACTATAACATTTATTAGCTTAAGACCCTTATTTTCTATGTGAAAATAATGAAGCATTCATGTTTCCTGATTTAGAGAGGGGTTTTTTTACTTTTCTACATTTGAAATTTAAAAAAAAGTAAATGATTTAGGAGCATTGTGTGGAACTGGAATCTATTTAGACATTTTACACTTCTCTGATGCAGCAGGTTGTAGTAAGAATATGTTGATTGACTACATTAACAAAAATATGTTCAGATATTCAAAGAATAATTTACAGATGCTGAAGTGTCAGATTTAAATAAAGGAAATCTACCAAGCAATGTATGGTTTCCATCTGGAAAAAAAACCCAAAAACTTTCACAAATTAATTATGATTTAATGGTTTGCTACCAGTGCCAATCCATGCAGTGAGACGTAATTACACAGCTGAGGAGCTCATGCTGCCAAACTTTCAGGAGTCTAGAGGGTAGCAAGTAGGAGGAATACAAGTTAATTCTTGGATTAAACTGCAGAATTATTTTATTCATGTCTTGTTTCCTTCCGTCTCTTCTTGGGTCTTCTTAAAAACAATTTTCATTTCACCAGCATACTGCCATTAAAGCTAGGAAATAGCGACAGCTGTGTAATATGTAAAGAATCTTTACAAATGACCCAAAATGCTTTTCCAGATTTTCATTTCAAAGACTTTAGCTTTAACACTGACTTGTCTGAATGGTGCATCATTACATTCTGAACATCTCTTAGGAATGCTTAGCATGCTTTTCATAATTTTCTTAGTTTGAATTAAGCTACTTATGTTTTCGTGCTTCAAATCAAAATGTTATGATTCATTAAATTATATTAGCGATTTTCTATTAAAACATATGTGCATATTTATAAATTTCAGACATCACTGTACACAAAAGTAGAGTACTTTACACAAAGTAATTCCGTCTATTTACAAAATATTTTAGAATACTGACACTTAACTCTAGCAGTAGCAGATGTTTTGGGAAACATCAATGTATCTTGTTCAAAATCTTTGTCAAGTATTTGGTGAAGACAGAGTTCACTTCTCATGAAGCTTTCTTTTAATTGTAAAATGGAGTGACCAGTCAATGTGAGGCTGGGGCCCCTGTCAGCCACAGAAACGTGACAGACTGTAGGAATAGGCCAACAGGAACACCAAGAAATTCAGCAGTTATACGGACAACCTAGGGAACAGCTTTGGGAAAAAGTCTCTGAGGACAGCGAACTGGAGTCAACAATGTGTCCTGGCAGCAGAAATAGCAACAGCATATGGAGTTGTGGTAGCAGCACAGGCAGCAGGTCCAAGGAAGTGAGTATCATCCTCACACTTGTTAGATCACGCAAATATTATTGCATCCAGTCTGGCATTCTTCAGAATAGGATAGACATCAATAAAGTGGGGTGAGCTCAGCAGAAGGCCATCAGAACAATCAGAGTGGAGCACTCAACCTGTGAGGGACTACTGAGGGACCAGGGCTTGAGGTCTTGAAGACCACTGTACAGTGTAGAAGTTTTCCCAGAGAGATTGTGCCTTGGGAGTTTCAAGACCCAAATGGACAGAAAACTCTTCAGACCTCAGAGATGCCCTATATCAAAGAGGACAAACTGGAGTCTTCCTATATTCTCTTCCCACTTGAGCTAGCTTATATACTGACACAAGGAGAAAAAGGAATCCGGATTCAGTGGTAAAGACACTCTTCTGGCATGGAACTTTTGAGATTAAGCTAAAAGAGGAATTAAAGATAGGTGACTTTCTGAGACATACGTAGTCTGTAATTTATAATAAAAGTGACAGTGATATTACCAGCTCTGTTTTATGTCTCTGCTCTGAACAAGTACTAGATTACAGGCAGGTTAATTTAATTTACATCCTGACAGGCACTGCTAAACAATGTCTTTATGTATTCAAGGCTAATGGCACCTTTTTGACTCTGACAATCTTAGGCTGCACTATTAAGTTTCACAGAAAGTGATCAAAACACTGTTGAGACACATTTAGGGATCTATAAACATCTGAATCCACTGTCCGCAAAATACTCATACAGGTCAGACATGAATAAAGAGTCACATTTTTCTCAAGTTAGTAAAAGCATTTGACATGAATGTTAATGCATGAGAAAAAATGTTCTGGCACAGGAAGTTCTTGTTAGGTCTGTACTCAGGGCAAGTTTCAGCTCAAGACTGTAATTCCTACTTTTAAATGCCTAAATAAAGATGCCTACTTCTGATCTACAGGCTTGACAAATGACACAGTCAGATATATATAATACCATTTGTGATGGCCAGTATCACCAAGTCTGGCTTCTAGCTGTTCATCCAGAAAGGTTAGGTTGTCCTACAGATCCTAGGTCTTGTGCCTTAACTCAACCCTTTTAATTCAATTAAGTAGTTGAATTAAGCTCTGGGTCTTTATATCCCAGCTACATGAGTATCCAGGATGAAATTCAGTTTCTGAAACTTTAGGTGCATTTTGATATCTCACCTATCCTCCAAGTGTATGTTGATAAGTTTTAAATCAATCATCCAAAAATGTTGGCAGGAAAATATGCTTGTATGAATATTGCAGATTAAAACATTAACAACATTCCACAGGATTTCTGTGTAAAAAGTTGTGCCATGAAGCACACAGTCTCTTCTTTTTCTTTTTTCTTTGATAAAGTAAATACAGACTTGAAGCATTGCTAAAGGATACCAAATGATTGCACAACTCCTTTCCAGCTGCTAATGGCTAAGTCTTGAAGCACGCTACTTATTTTATACAGACCAATCCTTGCCAGCAAAGCTAGTCAGGAAGACATACTCACATATTTATCTTCATGAAACGGAGTCAACCACAGGGAAGAATGTCAGTTTTAGTCGAGTTTGAAGTTTAGCTACATGGAGCTGTTTACCAATTATAGATGTAGATATAATTTCTGAAGCATTTTTCAGCTGGATGCTATTTGAGCCTTGAATATTACAGATTATATTTCTGGGAAAATCCTAGGCAATTGGGTGAATCCTAGAGTCTCTTTCACCAATATTTTAACATAGTAGGATTTTTACAGGGCTCAGTACATAAAACCATATTATTCTATGCTTGTTTTGTCTGTCATCCTTTGTTTACAGATACACTTTGCTGAACACTCAGTTTTCCATTTAATTATTTGGGACAGTTACAAGAATTAGCATTCAAGATTTCATCTTGTCCTCTTTTCCCTTTTATACAGTGATAAATTAACAAAGATGGAAATCTTCAGTTAAATCTCAAGCTGAAAGACAATAGAAAAAAAGGGAAAAAGACAGATCAAGACTCTGTGCAAACTTCAGCTGAACTAAAACATAAGTAAATAAATAAGTAAGTCTGCATTTCCGCAGGATTAACTGTGTAACTACTCTTTTGTGGATCTCCAGAGAAGGCTGGAATATATTCTGCTGGACTTGAAACTGAGCTTATTCAGAATACAAAAGAAGTTTGAAAGAGAAATAAAAAAACAATAGTAGTGAAACTCACTTTAAGTTCAATCAGTGTTGTTCTGTGATATTACCAATATTTTTTTCTTTCAGATTTTTTTGACTGTTTAATTTTGTATTTCCTGTTCCCTGTAATAATCTTTAAACAAAAATGCTTTGTAATGAAAAAGGAAACAATTTTCAGTTCTCATTTACCCTGCATCTACCTAAGACTTTTCATCATGTTACAGGGAAAAGTATGAAAATTTTTGCCCGTCAGACATGGAGGTTTCATCATATTAATATTCATCAAAACTTTCTTTTTATTTTTTTAGTTACTTCATTCTTCTATATTTTAAGGTACTACACGCAAGAAAAATTAAGTATTTAAGTTCACACATACTTATATGTTTCCTAAAGATAGGAAAATATTTCCTCTGTGAATTTTTATGAGATTAAACTTTCTGTTTCTCAAAGAAAGGTAGTGGTTGCTTGGGTTGACCTAAGTATCTTGAAAATTAAAGTGCTTGCTGAAGAATTACCAGGGAACTTCTTTAGCAACCCAAACATATACAGCTGATATGAGGTGCCTAGTCTGTGTATTAAAAATTTTGCCCTTCATAGAACCGACAGTTCTGAATATATAGAATTAGAAACTGCAGGTTATGGGTACTGCTCCACTTAGCAAGTATAATGAACTATCAATAGCAATTACAAACACAAACTGTAATCAGATTCCTGGCAGATGAATAAAAGACAAACAACTCGTAAACAAAGGAGCTTAATGAGCAACACAGCAAGATGTAAAGAAAGCTGTAAGAACCATTCATCAAATGTGTGAGTACAACATTTTGTTACAGGCTAACATCTTTCTAAAGGTATAAATAACGAAACTGGCATGAGAAATGAATGGAAAGGTAGATTTCACTACACTGCATTTCAGTTTGTGCTTATAGCTTTGCGTATTGTCTCTGAGCACTGCTGAGCTGAGTCTAGCTCTACCTTCTTTGCTTACTCGCCTTTTGGTTATTTACACACACTGATCAGATCTCTCTGAAGCCTTCTCTTCTTCAGGCTGAGCACTCCCAGCCCTCTTAGCCTCTTCTCATATGACAGATCCCCTCCATCCCCTCCTCTTCTCCAACCCCTCAATCGGAGAAAACACATCTTTACTGCAAAGATGGTCACACACTGGAACAGGTTACCCAGGGAGATAGTGGATTCTGTCTACAGAGATTTCCAAAATCTGACTGGACACCATCTTGGGCAACCTACTCAAGCTGATGGTGCAAGGGAATTGGATTACATGATCCAGAGATCCCTTCTGGTTTCAGCCATTCTGTGATTCTACAATCACCTTGGTAGCTCTTTGCCAGGTTTGCTCTGGTATTACAGAATCATAGAATAGCCCAGGTTGGAAGGGGCCTCAAAAGGTCCAAACTTTCATGGCCAAAGGAGCCAAGATGAGATTATCTAGTATTTTGTCCAATCACAATTTGAAAGATCTAGTAATAGGAATTCTAGCATGTCTCTTGGGGAGGTTTTTCCAGGGATTTGGTAGATTCCACTGTAAAAAATTTCTTTCCTATGTTGAGATTAAACCCATCCTTGTGCAAATTGTACCTGTTGACCTTTGTCTTCTTCACATGACTCTTTGTGGAGGAGAAAACAAAGGAACGAGAGAAAGACTGAAGTTGCACACTCATCCTAAACATTTCTCTAATACCTGCCTTGGGAGAGCTCCATGTGTCTTGTTATGAAGAGATAATCTCCATCCTCTTTAAAGCTCCCTTTAAGTACCAGAATATTATGATGAGGTCACCTCTTTTTAAGCAGAGGCAAGACCTATGTCTTTACGTTTTTCCTCATAGGGCGAATTTTCCAGCCCTTTGATTGTCTTCATGGCTTTCCTTTGACCAACCACACGTCCATGCGTCTGTCTTACTGGCAAGCCTGGATCTGGACCCAGATGTCATTGAGTATTCACAGCTAATGAAGTTATGAGGGTATGAGATTACGGACAAACAGTTTCACACACAAACTAATAAGTAGTGATATGAATAATAAATGGTCAAATGTACAAGGCGTGCTGCTGCAAAATGTCAATCTAATCTTGTTTAAAATTTAAAATTGGCTTGATTTGTTAGCCTGTTAAACTTTCTCATCACAGTGATCTCTAATTCCATTACTGGCGCGTATATAAAGGTGTATGCCTGTGGAGTAGACATATAGTTATGCACATATTCTGCTTAAAAAATACCATACAGGATGAGACAACTGTGCCTGTGGCAAAGAAAAGCGGTGATAAAAAAACCTAATGACATATATAACATATATAACTGTGATTCTTTAACAGAGTCAAGTAGAATGAAACAAGCAAGTAGAAACTAAACATATATTTTCTTGAGTTAGGGTAAGAGAATAGCCGTCTGATGAAGATAATAATTCTGTTGTTCAACGCTGAAAAAAAATGAATAGGAGGAAAAATGTGTGAATGCCAAAGAGGGAAGGGAGGTAAAGAATTATTCAAGAGCGTTCTTGTACAATACATTTGTGGAAGAATAGCTTTGTCATATGAATATTGTATCATAAAGGAACTGTTGGAGTATTTAAACAGATTTGGTGAATTCCTAAAATTCAAGGTAAAGAACGAACAATAGAATAATACAATTGTTATTGAAATTCTAAATAAGAATGATGTTTCCACAGGTGATTTGTTATTCTTTCTCCACTGTTATATCAAGCTTCCAGTGCATCCAATGCTAAGAGTAATGCTAAGAGTTAGAAATATCTATATGACTAAATGACTCATAACTAAAAGGAGAGGCAACTTAATGACTCGTTCATAGGCATAAGGCTGAATATAGAGGCCAAACTAAGGATGAAATCTATCAGTCACTTAAGTTGGATAATGAAACAATAGTCCTAGAAATAATGACAACCATTGTAATTATGCAAGTATTTTCCAAAACAAAACAGCTTGGGATGAAAACACAAGGAAAAGATAAAGGTAAAAAAAATGCAAACAAATATATAAACACAAATAGTGAAGAGACTAATAAATCTCTTAAAATCAAAGTTCAATAAACTAATATAATCAGCATCTAACTTTCTCTCTTTTTACAGTATTCTACTGCAGGAGTAACCTTAAAAAGTTTAGTCATAGGAAGCTGAACAGGAGGTTTGGAAAGAAGGAAGTGACAGGATTGAAGAAAAGGACTCCGAGAAATCAAGGATAATTTCGACCATAAACAGATGGTGATAGCAAGCCATTCAAGAAGTACACAAAATGAAGGGATTAGAATATTTTGGGGGAAAAATTCCCTAAACAGTGGTAATTTAGAAGTATTTTGTCAAAATGTGGTGATGAAGAAAAGGTCTTATTTAAGATATTGGGATTAACTCCTTTACATAAAATGTATGGAAAAGTAGACAATGATATTGATATAAGGACTAAATTTAGAAGATGGGACTCTGTCCAGATGCCAAGAGTTGAATTATAAATTATTCTAGCAGGTTGGGTAGAGATTAATATAAAATATTACACAGTTGGCAGCATTGTGCACTGACTAGTCTTTTAGAATTATGGACTATGTGAAAGAGACAAATAGGACTGGTATGTACCAGATAAAATAATACAAAGAAAGACTATAAAGTATTACTGAATTTTACAATCTTTTCTTCCATTAATTATATGCGGGGTGAGCAGGAATTGTGGCTATAAAATAAGTAGCTAATAGAGAGAGAGTGTTTCACCATGGACTTTCTTCCTCTGTTTCGCAGAACTGGCAATGAAAATGACATAAAAATTTTAAAAATATTATAATCAGGCCTTAAATTGAATGGCACGAATGGAATAGTAATATTAAAAATTTGTGTGTGGAGACACAAAAGGAACATCATGTAACCTGGCAATTTGGTCCATCCTAATAGAACAGGTCCTTAGAAAGCAACTTTAAAGAGCATTGACCTTATTTTTTTAATATGAGTGGCGCTTTGGTATAAGACAGTAAGAAATAAATCCATTTATTCTTAGAAACTCAAGTGAATAACAGCTGAAATAACCAACCTAAAGAAACCGTATTTTAGCAAGAAGCAAATTCATAGGTTTTCTTCTGGTTTGTTTAGGATGGTTTTGGTTTGGGTTTTTTTTTAACCCATTCTTTTTCTTTTAATAGACATGTATTTTCTTATGCTAGCTTTTACAAACATAGAGAAGCTGTATGTTTTATTAATACTATATATCTAAACCATGCTCTTGGATTTGGTGTGGATCATGACATCTTCATAACTAATCATTGGCTTGTGGTCACGTGAATCTGTTGATGAATAAGATTTCATGTCTACGTCACGGAAGTTTATCATAAAAACACCCACTAGTTTTCTCTGAAACCAGTGTACCACTGATTTCCCCAGGCCTTATAACATTCTTCTCTGTAAGTTTATGTTTGACTCAAATGGGTTAATTTCACTTAGCAAGAGAAACCAACAAACAAAATAACAAACTGAGATTGTTTTGTTTCTGTTGAAATAAATAGAATTTTTTTCCATTAGCAGCTAAAGAATCTGCATCTGATCATGTATGCCTGCTCCAGTTAATGGAAGTAAATACAAATACAAGGGAGATATCACATCCCACCTCAAATCCACACCAAAAATTAATTAATTTATTTTATTATTATTACTATCATTCAGAGGATCTTTGAATTGTCTTAAGGTAGTTTTTTTTCCTTCTTTAAAAAAGTCGTGCTCTGTTTTCCAGCTATTGCCATACTGCAACACAAAAAGTCATACTAGCAGGTAAGATTCAGTGACCTTTAGTGAAATAAACTATTGTTTAGGAAAAATTAAAAAAAAAAGAAAGTCACTTTTGCTCCAAAGCTTTATGCATGTGTTTTTTAACAGTTATGTACTATAATGTACAAATGTCAGGGAGATAAGCTAGCTAAGCGTATGCACTTCACACTTCTGTCAAGAACTAGTACTAGACTAATACCCTGAGACAGATATTAATTTAATGAAAAGTCCCATTGTGCTAGGACAAATAATAATTTTAACCAGAAATTTTGAGTTCTGCCTTATAAGAATAACTTAGTGTTCAGTAGAAAGATTTTTAAATCCTGCTAATATTCTTCCTTCATGTTTATACAAAAATCTATGATCTTTTAAGTTAGTATCCTAAGGATGGAGAAGAGCAGCAAATGCATAAGCAACAAGGAGACTGAAGAATAAAAAGCTAGTTAAAAGTAAGAGAAACAGGATCTTTTAAAGATAGGAGATAAAATAGAATTTTATAATGAATACAGTAAATCAGTAATCCCTTGCCCTAATTTCATACAAGACCATGAATAAGGTTTTAACAGCTATAATACTAGCAAAATTGTAGATATATTCCTGCGCCTTTCTCACCTGCACACCAACCTTTCTTCCTGCCTTCATACCTGCACTGCTCCATATGGTTTTAAGACTGTCAGTTCCTAAATACTCCTTTTATTCATATGAATAATGGTGTTCAAATAAGCAAGCCTAGCTGAAAAAAAGAAACCCTAACTTCTGTCACATAACTGTCAGCTCATCTAAATTGTCTATAAATGGGGGGAGAAAAAAAACCTGTGAAGGCTTCTGGTCCTGAGATTTAGAAACTAGAACTACTTACATAGTCAGAAACAGCTGAAAGCTATTTTCAAAATTTGCTCATCACCACCTGTTAGTCATCAACTTTGTGGCATGTCAGCGAGAACTGACATGCTTTTGACAAGCTTACTGTGCTTGAGTTCTGTAAATTTTAAGAAAATTTAACTCATTAACCAACATGTTGAAATCAATTTAGGTTCAAAACTCATCTGTTTTGCCATAACAGAGCATCTTTATTCTGGCTGGATTGATTTCATTCTGTGTAGTACTCTATTTCAGGAGCATGGTCTTCTGATAATCAGTAATTTCTAATATGTTCAGTTTTTACTTATTTTTTCATGTCAGTCTCAGGCCATACTCTGTCTGCCTTATGCTGACTTTCATTTCAATTCATTTTTCATTTAGTGGTCCTGGCAGTGCTAAGTTTATGGTTGGACTCAGTGATCTTAAAGGTCTTTTCCAATCCAGATTATTCTATGATTTGTAATTGCTCATATCAATTATAGGTGTGGCATCAGCATAACTATGCAAGTAAAACCTCCTATTTTGACATCAGGGGATGGTAGACATTTGTTTCATCAGGGTGGGACACTTCTAAGTTTGTAGAGTACCTTTGTTTAGTCATTCAAGAAACTATTAACTCCATACATATACTGTAACTAAACAGCCAGCATTCCACGGAATGACATCCCTGTCTGAATATAGACCACAGCTTCTAGTAATCGCCCCAGCAATATGCATATCAGTTTAACTCTACCAATGATATTTAAAGCTGATGCTGCATCATCTCTAGAAAAACCCCTTTGCAGATAGAATGAGGAAGCGTATGTTGACTGTTCAGCTACTCTGTGGTTTCTCCAGCAGCCATAAAACAGCATCATGCTCTCCTCACTGAGCTGAATCAAAATGGCATATCAATCCCTGCCTGATTTTTGTATTTTGTCATTTGTACTTTGCTCTGAAATTCATGTGTAAACTCATGTGTTCATTTCAGTTACTATCCCTGTTCTGTAATTTAATTTCTCCACCTTATGATCAAATTTATAAGCAACAAGGATTCATTCTCACTGGGGAATAATTATCACAAAACCACGTTTTAAAGGATGTGCCTGCCTGCAGCTAATTGTGTTCACACATGACCAGTCTGGTTCATATCACTAGGTGCTAAGGAGGTAAAGATAACAATAATAAATCTGTTAATTTAGGAGCAATTTCAGAAGATTTTTATTCTTGTTATCATTGTTTTCTTTTGGGTTCCTTGTTGGGTTTTTTGTGTTTCTTTTCCCCAGCACTCCACACATTTCAGCATTACTACACTTGTTTGGACTTGAAGAGAATACGGGCAATATTTCATGAAGATGAAGAAAACAAGCAAATATGTTAGGAAAAAAGTATAGATTTCCAATTTTAAAAAGCAGAAGTGGGGGGAAGTAATTAGTAAAACCTTTTTTCTGTTACCCTTATGGGAAATATACATTAGCAAATATGCCTATTTGAATCTATTCTAATTACTTGGTGACAAATGCTGTCATATTAATTTTGCTGTTCTGAACTTGGATTTGCAAACTCACTTTCCTTAGAAAATAAAGTGGAGAATATTGTCCTCAGAAGTGTATTTGAAAAATGTCGTTTGTCAGTTAGCAAAAACAGCACAAGCCTTCCAAAAGCAGAAGCATATGCTCAACGTGCAGAAAATGCTTAAATAACTTTTGCCTGCTCAACACAAAGAAGCATAGAGGTTTATTTACTTGCAAGCTTAATCATTACTGATAGAACATTGTTATCTTCTTCTTTTTTAGTTGTTTGTATTTTTTTTTACTGTTAATCTGGGATTTTGGTCCCCTCTGGAGCATCATGTTTCATTGTATACTGTGTGTAAACCATTAGAATAACTGAAGCCTAGACTAAATTTCTTGAAAAATATATCAGTCAGTATTTTGCTGAAGTAGTCCAGATCACAGCTGTTATTAAAAAGGTTGCTTTAGCTTGTAGTTCAGCTACCATAGAATCGAATGGATTGGAAATAAACACACAAACTCATAAGAACCCTCATAAGATTTGTTCTTATGAACTATTGTAATTACTTTCACATAATCAAAAATTCAAACGTTCTTCAACTATAACAGTGTAAGAATATGGAAATAATAGAAAAATACTTTTGAAACATGGTCAAACTGACCTAAAACTAAGTCCTGTATTGTTGAGGTGGGTGAATGTCATGGTGTATACTGCAGTTATCTGGACTGGGTTATCAAAATACTGTGCAGTCCCTTCTAGCCAATATATAGAAATTTTCTTCTGACAGGAACCCATTATACTAGGATAGCAATGCCATTTAGACATCCCCTCCACATCTGCTGTGACACAGTTAATAGTTTCACTGAGATATTGGAGCTAGACGGCATTTCTCTGTCTTAGCCTTGATGGAGTCATACCACACTCTGCACTTAGTATCTCAATGGACCGCAGGATGGTTTTCTGTTGTGGTGGTCTTGGGATCGGTTTTTTCCAAAGCCTGTTCCTTCGTAGGTTCATTCACCAATTTTCCAATGAGAAGAAAGAACTATTACTAGCCTGTTGCGGTAGTGTGGGCGACATCCAGTGGGTGGATTTCCCTGCCCAAGACTCTGACCCTGAAGGCGGGTCTGAAGGCGGGACTGAAGTCTAGAGCCACCTCCCACTGGGTGTCGCCTCCGGCAATGTCTCCTCCCTTCTCCCTGGAAAGTTCTGTGATCCTTAGTTTGTGATTGGTTCGTTCCTGTAAGTCTCCTCCTTCCCCCCTGGGAAGTTCTTTGTTATTCAGTTAGTAATTGGGTTGTTTCTGTAAGTCCCTCCCTAGCTCTTCCCTGATTTGTTAACCATCATTACCCCCTGTTCTCCCATTGGTTTGTTGTCCCGGATCCACCCCTTTCTGTCCAGTTTAAAAAGCCGTGCACAGAGAGCTCTGTGCTCCTGTGCGGTGGTTTGGGTTGTTGTTACTGTTCCAGGCAATAAAGTCGGATTGTTAGCACCAAACTGGAATCACTTCTTCTTCTCCGCCGTCCTCCTCATGGCCCAGCAACAGCTCTGCTGCAGCCTGCTTTCTGGGGAGCCTCAGCAAGCGCCCCGACTGCAGACAAGGGATTTGCCTTTGTCCCGCTACGGCCGGAGGCATCGTCACACTTGTCATCTGCCTGGCTACTGGGCAGCCAGCAGCCGTGACACTAGCCTGACACTGTCTATCCATACACATTCAAGGCAAAACCATTTTTGGACAAAGTCATAGATTTCTGCGTGCATGAATGTATACTTTGACAATAATGCTTGGCACTGTTCCTTTTATACTCTCATGGATGGCTTATGTCTTTGCTTTGAAGAGATTATACTACATTAACATAATGGACTCTTCTAGCCAGAAAATGTGGAATTTGCTCTCTCAAATATCTAGAGAAAGCGAGTCAAGGTTTCGGTGTGCCACAGAAAAATAAAATAGGACCACAGATAAAATTGGCCCATAGATAATTATTTTTAAATTACCATATCCTATTTTTATGTTTTTCCTATATCTTTGCTGACTCTCTGTCCTAGGAAATGGTAGACGAGAGGAGAAAAAAAATTCAACTTTTTGTCATAGAGGACACTGGTTAGGAGATGCACATTTCTTTCTGTGTTGCTCCGGTACAACATCATAGCAGTAAACTATTTAAAAGTATTGAGCTTTTTGTTGGATAATGTACACACATGCAATGGAGATGAAATTTCTTTCAGACACAAACTAAATTTCTGCCTTCTTTTTTTTAAACTTGACAATCTAATGCTTATCTAGCCCATAGGTAAAAGATTAAACAAAATTATCAGCTGATGTGAAATCAGAAGGAAAAAAAAAAATGAAGAAGCAACATAGTTTCAATAACTTTTTGTTCTAAATATTTCCATAGAACATTTTTTGTATTTTGGCTGGACAATTAGCTTTGTTATTGCGAAGTGTTGCTTGAAGTACATAGTCAGAGGCACCTGAGGTTATTTTAACACAGCCTAAGCTTTCACCATCTGTCCTGCCCTCTAATTAAGATGGAATATCTTCATAATTCACAACTGTATGGTGAAAATTCAATAATAAGTAATTAAAATGCATGTGGATGATCACCATTTATTGCTGCATTCACCTGTTACATCTTGGACAAATAAACAGCAGGCAGAGTTTTGTTACTTTTTTCTACTCTCAGATCACCTTTTCCGCTGGTTCAATGCAACATTTTTCTTGGTGAAGTCAGTGGACTTAACAGCTCCTTGTATCAACTGTCCACCTGACCTGCAGTATGGGTATGGGTTTCTTTCTTGTTTAATTTTAATAGTACATTAAAAATACATATATATATATATAAGTTAGGTCTTCCATTTAAAAAATAGAGCAGCAAGGATTTTTTTCTTTTACTTTTAATAAAATTATTATTAACTTTACCCAGTCTTATTGCAATGAAGATAGACTGATAATATTTTGAAGAACAGTCCCCTCTGAACATAATGTGTACACTGCAGTGTAGAAATCTCTTCTTCAGTTATCTTTCATTAAAATAAATAAATAAATAAATAACCACTGTTGGATATCACCACAGTTGTGCACTACATTCTACTATTATTTACTCAGCACTGCATACTAAAATAATTGTCTACTTCGCTGTCACATTTGTCTTTCTTTTTATCAGGTGCATAATGAATAATTTGAGTTTCAAGGCTAAGAGAATAGATAATTAAATTAAATTATTTCCCCCTAAGGCTTGTAAATGAATCCTACATCCTGCTTTTCCAAGTATATATATTTATTTAGAAAAACATTTTTTCTTCCCTTTTATTGCATTTTCTCTTTCTGCCTTATTGTGTAATTGCTTGTTTCCCAATAATTCACTATAATAATTTCTTGCTAGAGACGGGTCATTGTATTATAATACAGTAGACAGTGAAAATAAGGGAAATAATGTACACTCCCAGTATCTCAAAGATATCAAGACTGATATGGTTATATCATGTTAGCTCAGTTCATTTAGATTTGAGGAAAATGAAAATTTGGTGCCTTATATTCTACTCTCAGAAAGCTGAAGATGAAGAATTTTTGTACTAATCTCTACAATCTAAAGAAAACTTTATTATTTAAAATAATGTTTAATTAATTTTTAAAATACATATTATATATAAAATACATAATTAATTTGATTATTGTAGCTATTAGTTATTAATAATTTTCAAAATAAATTTTCCAAGATCATCAGCAGTAAATTCCATCACAAGCTATGTCTAAGGACTAGACAGTAAAATAAAAATTTGCTATCATTTTAGCTGAAATGAGTAATTTCAAGAGACATGATTTATATTTGTACTTTTATTTTAATATAGCCTGGATGTTCATGGAAACTTCTCTTCTGATGGTCTGCACAGCTATTTCAGGACAGAGAATTGGTCTGTAGATAAAAAGATGGGAAAAGGAGTAATTCTCTTCTCCCTTTATCCTAAGATATGGAGATCCATCTGCCCAGATTTGTCTGAAAATAATAATTTTTAAAAATTAAGTTAATGTGCATGTTCCTAAAGGCTAAGAAGAAAGTAAATATGCCTTTATGAGCAGAACAAAGCCTGTTGTCTGTCCTAACAGACCCGTAACTGTCCCAGCACCTAAATGCAGAATCCAGTGTCAGTGAGGCAAATAAAAAGTAACGTATGGCATAAGTCTGTCAGTCTACTGAGATATCTACAGACAGTAATGGATCTCAGTAGTCCAGCTATCATCTCTGAACATGCCTTCAGATAGATGACATTCTTAAGTTTTTTCTTCATTCCTTAAGAGTGGTAAAACTGCTCTGCCTGCAGATACTTTTAAATTCTTCACTTTCATTTCTTCTTTATTGAGAAAATTAGAAGTTAAAAATACCTAAAGTGACATTTCTAACAATTTCTGCAGTAGGCCTTAAAGAAACCCTAATTCTGCCAATTCAAGTAGCTGCAGTTGTTCAGTTTCTAACTAGAAATAGTAATAAAAACAGCTACTTTGTTTTTCACAACATGAATTCTAAAACTGTAGTTCAATCATCATACTTGCAATAGCTTTGATCCAAAACTTTAAAAAAATAGAAGACCCTATTGTATGACTTATTTCTGAGCTACAGTTTATCCCTTTATAAGTACCTCTGAAAAAATATGTGAGACCATTCATTACTCTTTACTATTACTTGGTTTTCCTTGACTTCTGTGAAGGTCTACAAAATGAAATATGGAAATATCTGTCTTAACAAGTTAGTATACTTCTTATTTTCAAAGTAAAGAGTTTTTCCAGGATTTGAAAACTTTGTCACAAAATTAGAACACATACCAGAAAAACTTTTTAGCATGGTAAGCATGCCATAAATCCTAAAAAATGGATCCAGGAACAAACCCCAAGAAAAGCATGTTAACTCAAGCAGACATAAAAGATAAGCAATTGTTAATCTAAAGAATGACTGAGAGTCAGAATGAATCAATAACAGAATTGGTTAAAAACTTCAAATGCATCTGTTGTCTTGCAAAAGGAACTCCTAGAATATCAAAAGCAATGAAGAATTTAATTGGTATAATGATCTTACAGAACTAGAAGACTGCATCATGGATACAACAAGTTTAATAATTTTGTGGAAAACTGTTACCTAAAGAGAATTTTAGAGAGATGTCTTCAGGTGAGGAGCTTTCAGAGCATGATGAATAATTGTGTAGGACAGAGGAACCTGGTGCAGTCATGTTCAGATTGCATTCTGAGAGTAATTCTTGGAGAGCTCTATACCCAAACATTCTTACAGGAATTGCTTTAAAGAAAGTTATGTGTAAGTAGATAAATACACAGAATAAAATTTTAGAAATCAAATATTCTAAAGATAATAAACAACAATGCATTTGTCCTAGGTTACAATATAGATGTGTTTAAGTATTCTATTACCACCAGCTGTGGGCCATTAGCTGTTATCTCCTGCTATGACCCACCCCTGATAACAGACAATGGGCCATCAAGAAACCACTGCATGACTCATGGACTTATCTTATTGCGAGATGCTCCACCCAGGAGGGAGGAGCCAAGCATTCCCACCTGGATATAACCTGGCCTTGGAACTACCTAACTTGCCCTTACCTATGGCACTCCTGGAGGACAAGAGCTACACCACTGGACCTTCAGGCAAAGACCAGACTCTTTTCTACAGGACCACATCATCTGGACTGCTACCAACACCCTGACTGACAGGGTGCCAGGTTGTATTCTGACTCTCTCAGTGGTTTTTCTTTGTAGTACTGCATTTGTTTTACTTTTTCCTATCAAATTGTATTTCTGACTCAGAGTCTCTCACTGGTTTGCTCTCAAACCCATACAGCATTGAAAGATGATCTTCATTGTAATAATAGCCATTGAAAATAAGTTAGAAATCAGATGGACTCATTTTGTTTCAATGTAATGAGAAACATATTTTGGTGGTGTCTTTACAGTAAAATATCCAACCACCAGATGAACAATAAATCTTTTATATATACCTAACCATATCTTTGTCAAAGCTGTAGTGAGAAATGTGATCTCCATTTTTGCGTTATCATAAAAAATGATCGAGTTAAATAAAATTGCTGATACATCATCTCCACAACAAATTACACTTGTTGCTGGTGGCATATTTGTCTGGTGATTATGCTCAGAAAAATGAAACTGTAGATAAGAAACTAAGTATCACAGTTTCACTAATGTTGTAAAATATATTTGGAATTCCAGGATTTTATTATCTGCCAATATTAAAAATTAAAATATTGCATTTTCTGTTTTTTCAGTGGAGTGCCAAAATGGTAAACTACTTCAGTGATAAAAACTTTTTAGCAGGCCTAAGATTTAATTATTTCTCTCTAAGGAACTGCTTGCATCAGCAGACATTTGGATTTGGCCTTATTTTTGAAAGTGTTTTGTATCTGACTTTAGTATACTGTTTTTGCATCATTGTGCTACGTCAACATATTTATACACTTTCTTCTAGATTATTTTAGTCAACCAGGAGTGAACAAGCTTGGACTTTTGAAGATGTGAACCCGTACAAAGAATACAATTTTGTATTCTTTGGTTCAAGTAAGTTCTTTGTGCGCCTAATTTTTTCTTTATGTCTCTGTTGTGTTTTATACCTTTCTGATGTCCAGTCATGCTGGTCAGTAAAAACTTTTCATTAAGAGAATTGCCTACAAACTGCAAATGAACCACTAAATTAATTTTGAAGTTCAGCTTTGACAGCTGTAATTCTTCCCTGGCCTTCCATGAAGACATTTAACAGATACACTGGACTCTGTTCAAATGCCTCAGCAGAGTTGTCCAGGAAGATGAGTGATACCCCAGCAAATACTGGCTGTCCTCCAGTTGCCATTCAACAGTGATATTGGTCTCCTGAGTGTCATATCTGCCATCTCTGTGTGGATCTCCAGCATATCCTGGTGCCTCTCAAAAGGTATTATCAGTTATGTCTGGACAGCTGACTGACTTGGCCCTCACATGCCGTTTGTTCTGCGGCCTCCATTGATCTCTGCTGATGATAATGGAAGCAGACACCTAAATTTAAATGTCACCCGCTCGAAATTAATTTCAGTCCTGTCATCCGAAGAAATCCTGAATATACTAATGACTCCTGAGTCTATGTTTAAATGAATGAGATTTATATCTTTCACAGACATTTTGTACTGTCACTGCAATGTAGGAAGTACTATTTCATACAAGTATTTCATAAAATTGAAGAGATATACCAGTGAAGAAGATGAAAAATCAGGAATGCCATTATATGATTCCATTATTGGTAAAAAATCTCTCTTCATCTTTCTTACAAGACCCCTGTAATTATTGAAAGACCACAGTAAAGTCTCCTGAAACCTTGTCTTGTGAACAGACCTTACTCTTGAAGTTTTTCTTCATAGGAGAGGTGTTCCAGGCTCTGGACTCACTCTAACACATCAGTGCTTTTCTGTGTTGGGGTGTCCAGAACTGGATGCAGTACTGAAGGTGTAGTCTAATAAGAGCGCAGTAGAGGGAGAGAATCATACCCCTTGATCTACTGGCCACTTATTTTGAAGTCCAGGATACAGCTGACTTTCTGGGAAGTGAGTGTGCATTGATGGGTCATATCCAGTTTTGATCCAGCAGCACCTCTAAGTCCTTCTTGGCAGGGCTGCTCTCAATCCATTCATCCCCCAGTCTTTATTGATACTGAATATTGCTTTGTACTTGGCCTTGTTGAGCTACATAAGGTTTACATGGACCCACTCCTCAAGTCTGTCAAATTCCTACTGGATGACATCCTGTTCCTCTGGAGGATCAACCACACCACTCAGCTTGGGGTTGTCTGAAAACTTTTTGAGGGTGCACTCAATCCCACTGTCCATGTCCTTGATGGAGATCTTAAATAATATTGGTCCCAGTACAGAGTATTGAGGTACACCAGTCATTACTGTTTGCTCTCTAGTTCTCATTAAAAAAATAAAATTACAGAAACTGTTTACTCCCTAGAATATTAAAATTACATTATTGAATCATAGAATCTTAGTATGGTTTGTGTTGGAAGGGTTCTTAAAGATTATTTTGTTCCAACCACCCTGCCATGGGCACCTTCCACTAGACCAGGTTGCTCAAAACCCCATCCAACTTGGCCTTCATGTTAGGTTATTTCTCTGTGTCCTTTGGTAATATAACACTAATTTCCTTCTGTCTTAACTGTAGATTAAGAGCCATCTAAAGCTAGCAAAAACTCTCATTATTTTAATTAGCATTGAAGTTCAGATTGAAATCTACAGAAAATTATGATAGTTTTGACACAGCCTTTGTCAGTAGACATCAAAATACAACTTTGGTTGGAAATATCAGGTCTATAGCACTAAATTATTTCAATTATGACACTTCATTTAATAGGTGCCTCTAGTGTTGTTTTTCTTGATTGGCAAGTTGAATTTTGACACAGTTGTCTTTGTCCTAGCTCCAGAGTGCTAACAGCTCTGTGATGGACTAGGCTTTGCTAAACAAACAAGTGGAAAATAAGCCAAAATAAAATCCTGTAAAGTAATATTATGGATTTATGGGTATTATTTATTATTAATTTAATAATTTTATTTAATAATTAATTTATAAATTTGTGTGTTTTATTTCTGAAAACTGTCATGGGTTTAGAGAATTTTAACAGAAAAAGAAGGGATCATTTTCCACATCTCCTTGCCAATCCTTCTGATGAAAATCAATAAAGCCACAAAGAAAGTTGCCATGAATTTGGAGCCAGAGGCAGAAGCAACAGTGTTTGAAAAAAAAAGAAAAAGAGAAAAAGAAATTACTATTCATCTTTGTTGTCATCAAAAAAAGTAACTCTT
The DNA here is from genome assembly GCA_013398115.1 of Falcunculus frontatus. Classification (NCBI taxonomy): domain Eukaryota; kingdom Metazoa; phylum Chordata; class Aves; order Passeriformes; genus Falcunculus; species Falcunculus frontatus. The sequence continues at coordinate 440,448 of VZRV01003483.1, forward strand.
CCAATAACATCAGTAGGATTGTAGAACAGTGATCCAGACATTTCTGAGTTCTTAAAAGAGATATTCTATTTCTCACATCTTACTGCTTAAGACGTGTTTTTAGCATTATTGTATGTGAAACTGGTTTACATGGTATAGTAAGTTAAGAAAGTTTGGATGATAGTCTAGCACCTTCCCATAGAAGCATGACTCCTGTAAATGGAATAGGATTTTTTAAAACAAAAACATATTTTGAAGGTGGAAATAAAAAATTATCCTGATTGTTGTAAGATTTTGATTTTCTATGTGTTACTGACATTAGTTTAAGATCTTGAATAACCTTTGTCTATAATTTCATTGTCAGAAAGCTTGAAATCTAGAAATTCACTTAATTTTAAATAAAACCAATGTCACCATAACATGTCTGTATTTATGTAGTTAAAAATTATTAAATCTTGAAGACTCAGCAAGTGTAACATACTTGCTTTTCTAAATTCCCAGGAAGATTACTTTCAAGTCTAAAATACAGTGTTATGAATTAGACAGTAATAGTAATTTTAAACAATATTGCCTACTGTCTCTAAACTCATTGTTTCTAAAATCAATTTTGGAGCCTTTGAATAACCAAAACATCAAATCCATAATAAAAGCTGTGTTTACCAGGCACAGATGAAGGTAACTCTTAACTCAGTATTAGGAGAGGACGAGCTTCTGTGCAGTTTTGAAAATTAGATAAATTTCCTATTGGCATATTCATACTGACATTGTGGCTTTGCCTCCTGCTTCATTCCAGTCCGTGATTCTTACAATTGGCAGTATGTGCATTAATTTACACTCAGAGCACAATGAGCTGGGTTTTTTAATGGTAAAACTTCATTTCATGGCAGACAATATTCTGCAGTAAAGCTGTGGGCCAAGAGGAAATCCTATCCACACCATCTGGCTGTGAGAGTACTGTGAGGCATTCCCAGTTGCTGATAGTGAAAATAGAGTAGAGGCATCTATGTCTCTGTGAAGTCAGCTCACGAAGAATGTTAACCTGTAGTGCTTCAGTGTGGTCTGCAAGTCACTGTGCAGTCACTGTTCATCTCTGGGAGCAAGAGGTACAGAGGGTTTTCCTGAGTTCCTCTTCAGTAAGTCCAGCAACATTAATTTGGAAAGAGATCACATCCAACACTTTATTCACATTTTTCCGTGGAGGTGTTCCCAGACCATCAGTCTATCACAACTGGTGTGAAGATACACCTCCCTATCAGAAAAGATTTCTTTACTTTTTCTGCATCTATTTATCATTAACAAAATGTAACAATATTTCATTAATATAAATGAAAATTTTAATGAAAAGTGTTCTGATGGCTGGGGTTTTCTTTTGAGGAGATGCATATCAAACACGTAGAAAATATTATATATATCTTCACAGGTCATGACTGATTTCAAACTTTATGTTTAGAAAGGGGATGAAAACATTTAACCTAATTAGTATATAAAGCCAGTATATTATTTTATTATTATTATATTATTATTTGCTTTATATTACTGTATTTTCTTTTAAGGTGATATTTATTTCAAGGATTCTCATGTTTGCTTCACCTTTTTCACTTGTATTTTCCTTGATTTATCTTTTTTTTCACTGTTTGAAAGGCTTCAAATTATCTTCCCTTCTGATTTCAGTCCCATAAAACAAAGTTGGCGCAGATGCTGCGTCTCTGAAGAACTGGGAACAGTGCACCAGCTCATTCCTGGCTAGATACTTGTAAGAAGTACCAGACAAGGGGCTAACCTAGCAGTTTCACAACTGGAATTACAAATATTTGAAAAGTTACTACATTTTCTCATACAGAAATATTTATTCCTTTCTTTTTCAGTCAATGTCCATCTGATATTGCAATCCTCAGTTTGTGACAGTATCCAAGAAAAGACAGTACAGCTTCTTTCTTTAGAGGAATCAGGAAAGGAATAAGAATTTCAAAGTTTAAATGATAAATAATTGTATATAGCTAAGAAGAAAACAATAGGAACCCTTTTCTTTCTATCTTTAAATATCTTTAGAAGTACTTGAATGAACTGCTTACTGTCAGCTTCTCTTTTCCTAGAATTTTGTTTATGACTTGATATACTTTGAAACTGTTCTATTAATAGCATACATATATTTATTAAGCTATTATAAGGATAATTTTTAGTTTTAAGCATAAATTTTAATTCATAATGTATTTTTCTCATTTCAATTTCAAAAAAATTATCTTCATTTTTTTAATGATGATGATATTTGCTAGGCTTTTGATAAGGGATCTCTAGATATATTAATAAAAAAAGATAAGGATGGTTAATAACCTTGAATGTTCAACATATGCCTTGTTTATCAGATAATTAATTTTTATTTTTTTACCTTATTTAGGTGCCTCTAGGATGTACATATATGTTAGACTGAGTAGACTAAACTGGCCATACCCCAACACACTGGAAGAGGAGTAATGAGAAATCTCTCTTTATGTTTTTCTTCCTGGATAAAAAAAGTCATTTGGGAAAAAAAAAATTGATAAAATACAGAAAATTTTAGAATTCGTACTGAAAATAGATCTACCATAGTAGAGAAATAAAAGGTTTTCATACTTGAATGGAAGAAATTTCGTATTTTATGGAGCTATAACTTGAACAATACAGTTCATGAGGACTAAAATTATTACTTACTGAAGAGGGTTTTTTGTTTGTTGTTTTATTGTAATATTTTAAAAATTTACACATAAAAAAGATTAAGTGAATACTGATGCCCAACTTGTTTTATTATTATTTCTAGAATTGCCATATTTTATACCTTTCTCCGTGTGATACATATCTCTGTTTAAAATAAGTATCCTTTAATCTACTTGTTATTTCACTATGCTTACTTTAAAAAAATCCGCCCTAATTATTTAATCCCCTTGAAAAACAAGACATAATGAAAATGACTGAAGGAGTTCAGGTTGACAGATGACAGTATCATGTGATGTATATGTATACATGAATGTATGCATTTCCATTGAAGGACAGCAGTTTGTCTCCCTTCTTTTTTTGCGTTATTGCATTTTTTTCATCTTTATATCTATGTACTTCTTACTCTTCATAGGAATTCTGGAACTTTATCTCCATTCTTCTAAATATTCAGAATAAATCCTTCTAATAGGTTAGATTAATGGGATGCATGGGGAGGGAGGGGGAATGTTCCAGTGATACCATGAGAACATTTTGTCTGAATTTACATGTTTACATGTACCTCATTTATAAAATAAGGTGGAAAAAAATTGTTAAAAAAATACTAAGAACTACTTCTATGTTCCTAAATAACATTCCTAAGGACTGTTTCCCCCTTCAGTTTTCTTCTTTCCATTTTGTTTATTCATTCCCTCCATGCTGCCATTTCTCATTGTGTTTTCTATTTCATTTAGATTTTAAGCTTCTCCGAGTAAGGCCATTACTTCCAGTTTTATTCTTAAAGCACTACTTCTTCCTATTGAGTTATACAAAGAAAAAGATGTTTTTAATAACAATGACATGATGCAATTGATATTGGATAGAATGTAAACTCAACAATTAGCTAAAGTTGATTGAAACAAGGAATTTTCTAGTCTAAACAGCAACTGTCAAGAGGAATCATCTAGGAAATAAATAGGGGAGATTTTGAATAAAATGTATAGGTTATAGTAATGCAAATTTTAATTTAAGTAAAGAAGGTGATTTTTCAAAACCCTTCTTTACTGTATGAATATAAATCAAATTGAGGTCACCATTGATTAAATTATATTGTCAACCCACAATTCTGCTACAAATAAAAAGTTCCATATAATTGGGTAATCTTATTCTCCTTCATTTCTAATCCCTTCCAGATCTAGGATAATTAGATTACTAAATCTTACCTGCCTCTAGTCTTTTGATTGCTCCAGATTTCTGGTTATACCAAAGAAAATTCTTGCTTACATTACTGCCTCATCAATCTGGTTATTAAGCATGACCTTGACTAGTTTCTACCATATTAGTGAAACTAATAGTCCAGAGCGTCAGACCATTAGTGACTGCTCATTACGTGAGGAAGATCATTTCCTAGTTTACACTGAGGAGCCAAATCTACCTACATTTGTGTAGTGACAGTGGCCACAAAACTAAACCTTTCAACTCATCATTATATATAATTTAAGGTCTGATAACATACCTCATTTTAGAATGTGAAGCTAAATTTCCAGAATGTAACCTAGAATTTACCACATGCCCAGGTTTTGCAGTTGTTGATTTACTATAGTTAAGGGAGTATGATCTCTGTGTAGTAGAATAGAGCTTTCCTCTTTATGTTGATGGAGAAGGAAGTGGAGACAAAGGTGAAAAAGTTCACTGAGATATTCATATGTTTCTGTAGAGATATAATGAAAAACATAAATAAATAGATGCATAAATAGATGTAATGCAAACACCTACAAAAAATAAATCTCAATCTTTCTTATAAATGTTTGGCTCTGAGCTTGTTTTAAGTAAACTTATTGTAGGGCTGTGACAGATTATTTCAAAAATTACTGACCTAATTCGAAAAAGAAATAACAAAAATATATGATTATTAGTAAAAGAACAGAAAGTGTACCTCCATTGTGTACCTCCATGATGACCCTTGAGTATTTCTCAAAATAAGGTAGAGATGGAAGAGGTATAAAGAAGTCATAAAAAATAATCTGTGAGCTATAATGGTTTCCTGTAAGTAAAAACAGCATTAGACTAGGATAGTTCAGCATGGAAAATAGATGGCTGAAGTGGGATATGAAAGGGACCCTGAATCCTGTGTACCTGTCATAGTTTTGGACTAAATTGGTAGTGTAAATACTACGACGCTCAGATATCAGAACCCTTAGTCACAGGTAAGTTCAATTTTCAGGAGAGACTTGACTCCTCTGTCCTTCAGGGCTGACAGCGTGGTGAGGTGGTCAGCACAAGGGCACCACGTGTGTGCTGGGGGCCAGATGTAGAGTCCTGTCTGTTCTCTCTACAGGCTCTCTCTGAGGGTCTCTTCCAGATCTCTCCCTGATCATTTACTCCTTACTGACACCCTGGTTTTGAAATCAGGTCCAACCCATGAGAGCTTCACAGTGCCACAGGGAAACTTCTCTAGCACTTGTTCAATTCTCTAGCACCAGGAGCAGAGTGAACCAGGTGATACCGACTGATCACTGGTTCAAAACAGACAATAGACAGGAGTTTTTCATTCAGTATGGAGTTAGGCTTGTTGTGGTAACTGTGGATGCTGATAACTAAATCTACTTGAAAAAGGGTATGAACGACCTTACAGAGAAAATGGTATGGTGATATTGAATATGAAGGGACCACTAAATCTCTGAGAAAATCATACAGCCACTAACTATCAGATGATGTGGGTTATTTTGACAATACTCACATTCTTTTTCTCTTCCCTAGGGTATCCATGGTGAATTGGAAGGATTTTACGCATTTTTAAGGATTTACTGGTAAAGCAAGCCACAGCCTGACACAGTCCAAGCCAGGGACCTCACTAGTTAATTATTAACTTGCCTCATAGTGTGATTTTGACTGCCATGTTACTTTCCTAGACCACGTCAATATGTGGTTCAGACAACAGCCTGGACTGGCATCTGCCAAGGGTAGGGAATTTTGACAAGATCATTCCATTTTCACAGTAAGGATGTAAATCATGCTACTGCACTGGGACATTTACTGCTGTAGGTGTTTAGTGCTGTTGTCACCTGGTCCAGTAGCTTGCATACTCTTATGATGAAATCTCACCTGAAGGAATTATTTTTACAAACTTGTTTGCAATGTTTTAGTCAGTCCTTTTGGGAGCGAAGAGACATAGGGAGAAGTTTGTCACAAACCACTCTGGGAGTACCCAGACTCTTCAAGTGATCTAGAGTGCTAGCAAATCTATTTTCAGACCTATATATTTTTATATAATGGCAGCTCTGACTGTTTTCTTCTTGTTAATGGTGAATTAAGCACGCATTATAAATCTTCTCAAGTGACTTCAATGTTACGGACTACTCACCTCAGTCTTGGAGCAGTAACATCAGCGATGGGAGACACTTGAGACATGCTGACCTTTTTTCCTTTTTGTTTTGTTTCTATAAAAGGTTCCGGTGTGCAATAGAGGTCACAGATTTTTCCCCTCATAAATGCTCTCCTAAATTTTTGTGTCAGGTTCTGCTCCATCATTCCTTCTGTTCAGTGTCCTGGAAACTTATAAGAGAGTTAGAGGAAAGTTATGGATTAGTATTGAATAAAATTGTGAATAATATACATATCTCTAGCAAGCATTTTTGAAGCATGGAGTAACAGTCCACATAAACTTCCACTAAGATAAAATTTTGCTATCAACTGGTTCTTACTTTGCTAGTTTTGGAAAGCTTTGACAAATGACAGCCTATAGTTTTGGTGAGGAGCAGGGATATTCAAATAGCGAAATAAACTGACTTAAAAGAAGATGGAATACAGAATCTCGTCAGTGAAATCATAAGAGTCCCTCAGTGGAAGTCTTGATGGATAACTAGTGTTACAGATCACTGCCGGAGATCAACTGTCTGCTTTGTTTTGGACTGCTGTTGTACTGCTGCCCAATAAAAATGAGAGTGTAATTTAAAACACACCACACCCATCCCCAGAATATTTTTTTAAGAACATTTTGCCTATTTATTTTTTTAGCAATAGCCTCTTACTGTTAATAAGGTCCATTAAATAGGAAATTAATATTATAGTTAAATCCTCTTTGAAAGGCATGTGCATCTGCATTCCAGAAAATAAAATGACTGAACTCCGGATTCGATATGACTTACAATAATCATGATTTTAATGATTGAAAAAATAATTTAATATGAAGATATTGCTTGTAGCAAGGGGATTATGACAATGCAGAATACAAATTTTAGAATGCAGTGCTTTTTTCTTTCCTTTTTTTAAAATTAATACTTACATGTAGCTTTCTCTATCACTTTGTTTTTACACTCTCTTATTTTGTGCGCTAGTGCTGTAAGAAAATTACTATTATAAGGTGCTTAAACAATGGAAAATATCCCAGAAAACTGTAATGTACAGAGCAGCATGATCTCTTTTTTTCTGAAAAATATTTAAAAGGGATATTCAATCAAAAGATAAAGACTCAATTCTTCTTTGAGTCATATTAAAAATATATTTTCATTTGCATAGGCTATGAATTGCAAAAAAATTAATTTCATTTGGACAAGAGTTTGTGTTTTTTTCAAGAAAATTAAGACACTGTGTGTGCACAAATTTACCATGCCCTGATGCAATACACTGTTCACTGTAGAGAGGCATACCAACAGCCCTTCTAGTCAAATCTTTTGCATTTCACAGTCATTCTTCTCAAGTTTTTGCATCATATATTTGTGTCAAGAAAGAAATAGGGTTAGGAAAAAACATAAACCCCTTAAAAGTCCAGTCTGTTCACAGATGCCTTATGTTCATTTTAGTATGTACCAAGTTCAATATGTCCGGTGAGCAACTGCGCAGAAATACGTTGTCAAATTTTAAGTTTAGTATCTTCAACCTAAAAATGACATTTAAATCCCACAATTAACTTTCCTAGCTTGTATAAAATGGTCTCTGAGGCTTATCATAGGTTTCTAAAATGTGTATCAAGGAGCCAGGTAAGTTCAAATGATGAACTGAAATATTTGTGAAGTCATACAGTGTTTAGAAGATAAATGAGTGTGGCCTGAGCACCAGTCTTATATGAAGAGAGAGCTGGAGAGATACCGTCAGAGTAACAGGCAGTTACTAAACTGTGACAGTATTTTAAACTGAAATATATTGAAAATTAGTCATTTACATTGCAGTTCTGTTCACAATAACTCATTTCATTGAGCTGTTAAATCTTCTAAAGACTAGATACTCTCTGTGTACAGGAAAACCTGACCTACAACTAATGTTTACAAATGTTATATACATACATACATACATGGGCCAATTTTTTTTAGTTTTAGAGAAAATCTGCAGCTACTACTCAAGATGTTTTGTACTAATATGATGACGTTTATGTCCTTCCTTTTATTATTTCCTTCCATTACCATTACTTCTCGTCAAACTAATTTTAAATGTTTTTCTTCTCTCTCACTTCATAATTTTACTATTGTTGTGGACTGTTAAGTAATGTGAAAGGATGAAAAAGAGCTTAAAACAAGCACATATAGTCACAATTTTAGAACAACAATAAAGTTTAAATTGGCACTATAAAGTGTATATGTGCTGGAAAATATGTCATTGAAAAATACTCCATTCTTTCAGCATTAAATTGAAATTCATAATCTTTGACATATACATGATCAATAAAATTAGTGTTAATAATTTCAGATATGCCTATCTCTGGATTTTTTTTTTCAGTTCCAAAAAATGTATTATAATAAAAAAATTATTACATGAAATAAAATTTGCAGTTCCAGTTTATTACTTACACTAAACTCAGAGCACATCTGAACATTCCTAAATTAGCTCTTAGACAAGGAACAGGGATTTTTCTTATAAAATCTAAAATCCAGAGGACCAGTGGAACAATGAACCATAACAGATCATGCCCTCCTATACAGTATAGAATCACAGAGGAGATCTCCAACATGTTCTCATCTCACTGTCTGGAGAGGATACTGACATTGTTTAATAAAACAATTCCACAATGCAGTAAATTTAATTTTGATTGTCAGTTTATTTTCTCCCTAATATTCACCTCCAATTCGACTTTGTATAGACACAGTTGTCTTCTCCAAGCTGGAAAATCACAAAACTTTCTTTATTAGTTTCACTCTCTCCTTTCATCTCATTTGGAACAGCTCTTCTCAACAGAAAAAGGCTGATGCTTATAACCTCATGGCCAGTTAAATCCAGACCTCTGGGTTCACCTTCCTCTGTTGTGGGAATTTGGGAAGAATCAGAGTGACAGCTTTTAAAAAAGATAGATAACTTCCTGATTTGAAGAACAATACAGTACCTTCTTACAGTGCTTTTGGGATCTTCCATATATAGCTTGTTTAGTAGATTCACACTAGGATGTGTTAGTTGCAGTCCTGCAGATGTGATCAGTAAAGGCCAATTTCCAGTTTGAGAAGCAATATTTGAATTATAACAGGAATAAATTGAACATTGGCCACAACAATTTGTTCAGTAGCACATGCCCTTAGTGGAAACATAGATGCTGAAATCATTCTGGCAGAAACACAAGAACCTTCAGGGTTGACTGGTGGTCTCAATTGCCATAAAGAAACAGTTTAAACCTAAATTCTTTCTTAGATTTTGGCGTTAAATTAAGACTTCCTGTCAGCTTTCCTCTCTTGCATTCTTTCCCTCAGATCACACTTTTCTCTCACTCATTATCTTTCCACCTTCCCTCAGGAAGCAATCTATCAAAGTAAAGCTTTAGTCTAAAAATTCCACAAAGCCACCAAATATCAGTAGTTTTCTGGGAGGGCCCCAGAAGAGAAATCTAGTTTGTTAAAATACATATGGAGATATTGTTGAAATCTATCAGATATTATATCTTTGTTAATTTGTTCTGTGCCTGAAAGATGCAGCTATTGTAAGCATAAAATCTTGGTTTATAAAGACTTAATTCCTTGCATATCTGCCATCTAACCGAATGAAAAAATCCATGTTCCTTGAAGCAAATTGGCAGGCACTATGGCATACAGCAATTTTCAGGGATTGTAACCCCTTCTCCAATACATATAATATCAAATGGTTTTTTCCCTACATGTTTCACAATTCTGCTCTCTGCCTCCATGTCTCTTATATTAGGCAGCATTTTCAGGTCATCAGCTACAAAATAATTATGGTCATATTTTTAAAATGCACGCTCCTTCTTGTTTTAACAGTTTTGCTAACCCGACTATCTCAGAGAAACCAGAAGCCATCTCCAGAGAAAGAATATAGAACTATGGGCTGTCAGATGGAGGTAATACAAACTGGGTTCAGAACAAATAAACTTTTACCGATCTGCCGAGCAGGTAGTATATCTGCAGAAATCACCTGAAGTGAAACTAGATTAAATCTTGAAAGTTCCTAGGAGACATATTCCTAGGAGAGGTATTTGCCCTGCTCGTCCTCTTTCATAATATCCATTATGGTCACTTTTAGAAACAGGATACTAATTCAGGTGATTCATGTATCCAAAAGAGTATTCTGTTCTTATGTTCTACCTTACTGAACTGTAGCTTTATACTTCTGTGCTTTTATATTTCAATATAATAATACTTATTGTTGTTATTGTTGTTAATGTTGTTGTGGTTGCATAGCTATAGAAATATTTAAAAGGAAAATTCTAATTTTTTATATTATTTGCTTTCTTGAACATACAACTCTTTCAGTAATGCTTCATAGGCATCATTTAATATATTTTTTCTTCACTTTTTAAAGTAGAATAATTTTTAATACTCTGAATATAACCAGATCCTTTGTTTACTGCAATTTGGTTCACCCAATCTTTCCTTCTTTACAAAATCAACAAAGAGTATTTTTATGCTTTTTTTCCTCCTTAGCAATATTTTAGTTTGAAATTTTCTAAATTGGACTGATTTTATAGTAGAACTTGTTCTTGGAAAATTTGGGTTGTAAACCTAGCCTTTGAAAAAGGCACACAAATGGAGGCAGCAAGTGAAAAATCCTATAATCTCTTGGCACAGCCTAGCAAGATGCTGTTTGTTCACTTGCAAACTGTGGAAAAGATTTGGGAAAAGATTAGTAGTCAAGAGTAACAGGATTCATCTAGAATGGCTTCAGTCATCTACGATGTAAGTTTCCACTTCTCAGTGGTCACATTACATATTCTTTGTAGTTTAAAGAGGAATGAAATATATCTTGTGGGCTAAGATTCAATTAACCTATTTTAAATATCTACTTTAGAATAAGAAGAAGCATAAAAGCACCTATTTCTTTCCATTGCCTCTTAAGACCACCTATCTTAAGACCACCTATGAATGACTAATTCAGCTATAGATGTCCCCGCTCTAAAATTCTCTGTGAGAGGTTTTTCTTACTGACTTTTAATATGCTGCTCCCTGGCACCTTGCCAATCTGTACACTGGGTTTTTGGGTTTATAAAGACTAAATTTGCTCAAGAAAGGAGCTCCTTTGAGAATCCAAGAATCCAGTTAATATATGTACACACCAGAAAATTTAATGCTCAGAGATTATTTAGGATATAAATTTAGACTAAAACAATAAAATTGAAACCTCTCTCTACAGTCACAAACTGCCAAGCCTTCAAATTAAGACACTACATGCAAACTGCCACTGGCTGTCCGTAAAGATACAATATTTATGACCATTATTCTTTGCACATGTCCACGGTACATATGAGCTGGTTAAGTCATCTCTCATCCTCGTAATTGTCTGCAATGCCAAAATACTTGGGAGTTTTGTTGTCGGTTGTATTTTTTATAAAATTTATGTTAATAAAAAGTAGGCATTTTCCTGGTACAATGTAATTGATCTATTTAAGACAGGAGATGGATCACAGATTAGATGTTCCTACTTCTTCCTATTGATTAAAAAAATTGTTTAGATGAAAATCTTGGAAGTAAATATGTGCACTGAGGGTACAGACAGAGAAAAATGTCTAAGGGTTTATAAAGTTCTTCGTGTTTATTCTGAAGGCATAATGTAAACCCAGAGGAAAAGGTGACCAAGAGAGTTTCACAGAATCACAGAATGCATAAGGTTGGGAGATACCACAGTGGGTCATCTGGTCCCACCCCCCTGCTCAAGCAGGGTCATCCTAGAGCACATTGCACAGGACTGGGACCAGATGGGTCTTGAATATCTCTAGTGAGGGAAACTCCACAACCTCTCTGAGCAACACGTTCAGTGCGCTTCCACACTCAGAATAAAGAAGTTCTTTCTCATATTCGGACGGATAGTCACATATTCCTGTGCATCAGTTTCTGCCCATTGCCCCTTCTCCTATTGCTTGGTAGCACCAGGAAGAGCCTGGCTCCACCCTTTTGGCAACCTCCCCTCAAATACTTATAGACATTGACGAGGTCTGCTCTCAGTCTTCTCAGGGCTGAACAGGCTGAGCTCTCATAAGAGAGATGGTCCCACCTCCCCTAAACATCTTTGCCCCTAAACATCCAGACTTCTGCTGGACTCATTCCAAGAGCCCCATTGCAAATAGTTTTGTTTACTGTTTTTAAGAGCTTTGGAAAATTATTCGTTTTTCTAAATGTTGTTTCAGCAAAAATGAAATGTTCTGTGGAAATAGAACTGTTTTCTAATGAATGGAGTTCTTGATCAGGGTGGGAAAAATGGTATTTATTCCTGTATCTACTTTTATTCTCACCCTTTAAGCACCCCTCTAGGTTCAGTGTATCTAAGACTGATGATGGAGGAAGATGTCCCCTTCCTCAAGAAGAAGGAAGTTTAGGGTGAGTCATCAGCTTTTGGAGCTCTTCACCAGGGGAATGACAGTGATAGTGATGGTGATGCTTTCTTCTTCATCCTATGGCCTTTTTAGAATAATGTTTCATACTTTGCAGCATCCACTACACGTTTTTTTTTATTTACTGGCCTGCAGTTCCATGTTATACCAGAATTTACATGTTTTGTTTTATGTCTGTTACTTGTTTATTTTCTCTTTGTCCTTTGTAGAAGGACGAAATTTACCCAGGTCCTGAAGTTGTATTCCTTTAAAAAATGTAATTGACTGTTGGTGATTAGTTAATAGCTCTGAAATCTCTGTTTTCACCCTACCCCCATGCTTGTGAAGCCTCTACAGTTATTCTGCAATTGCACTCCTCTACATTACATCATTATCCTGGGATCACTCTTTGCACTACACAGAAGAGTCGTGTTTCACTATCAATTAATTACATAACTATATCAAAAGTATATAACACTGCGTTACGTAACACAGTAATTCAAAGCTAAGCAAAACTAAAACAATTTAGACAAAAATCCTTAGTCTTCTGTTGGTTAGACAATTGGTCTTACAGATAACAACAAAAAAATAAAAAAAACCTCCAGGCTCTTTCACAAATTAGGCAAGTCACAGCTGATAATTTTTTTCAGAACCTGCAGCTGAATACAAACCTCTGACCTGCTAATAGCAACATATATTTACCAGTCTGCAGAGATGAAACAACTTCCTATAGTTTTTTTCAAAGTTGTTTTTCTTAGAAGACTGAAATACAAAACAAATCTCTCTGTTTCCATCTCCACCATTCTCCCCCCTGGCCACAACATCAGCACCAAAGTAATGTGACATATATTTTTCTGCTGTAGACATGGCAGATAGGACCTAAAAAATTGCCTGTACCTTTTATCTCTTTCTTCCTGGTTTGCTTTTTTTTTTTGCCTCTTGATATTCTGTTTTACTACTACACACTGAGTCTTCATCTATACCTATGGTATTACCACACGCTCCTTGAGTGTATAAAGATGGCTTGTGAAAGAGGTTTTGGAAGTCAGATACCTTGCTTCCTTCATCCTTCCATAGAGGATCAATGATTTAATGATTTTTTTTTTGTTATGGTTGTTATGTTTAATACTGCTACCAGAAAAAGTTATAAAAGCTCTAAGGTTTTTATGCCTTTCCCAGTCCGGAAAAGAACGCTTTGAAATAATTTCTATATATATACAATTGTGAAATAAAACAGAAAAAGAAGAAAAATTGTGGCATTTTGAAAGTGTTTCCTGGGATTTAGGAATTGCTTTGGCGGTTAACGGAAACTTACAAAGTAAGCTGTTTCCCTTTGTTTTTCTGACATATTTAATCTTCTGAAACAGCTGTTGTCATCATTTAAAATTGTCTCCTCTAGTTTAGTATTCCAAACCAGACCAAGGTGTAGAACAGGTTTAAAGATAACATGACTTTTTTGACTTTTAGGCCCCAGAAACCAGCTAATACATACATGATGCTGGACGTAGTCTAAGTTGTGTTAGCAGCTTCAGCATTCTGATGTAAGTCAGTGGAGTTCAATCACCAGAATTCAAGACACCTCTGTGGCAATAGCTTCTGATTCGCCACTTATGCTCTCCTGGGTAAGAGGGGGCTACTGAAGACGCTGCTCCTTTTGGCTTTCTTCGTTTCAGATCACCTCTAGGCAACCTGGACCATAACAGGAAAAGATAGTTTGCAAAATTGCCCCATAATCGGATTTTGCAGTAGCCTTTCACCACATATCCTCACACATCACTGAACTGATGCAGTGATGGCATCAGTTGAAAACACAGTATGAATTTACTTTGCATTTCAGATGTTTCTCTAGTATACTCAAGGCTAAAGTTTGAAATGGGTTTACACCTCTTTGACACTCAACATAGCTCAATAAAACATAAAAGGAAGTAAAATAAAAGTTTAACCTTTGTCTTCTATTCATCCTTATAGGTCCATGGAATCGAGCAGCGGTGTTTGCGAGAATAATGCAAGGAGACAGCTCTGCATCCATTACAGTTTTCTTCATGCTTACCAAAATTCGAGAATATTTTGCCCACAATGAAGTTTTGAGAATTACAATTATTTGCAATTATTAGGGGTTTCTATATAAATTTCTCAGTCACATTAAGAAAAAGTTGCATAAAGAAAAAATTCATGGTCTCTGTTTCAAGAAAAAAATATCGGTTAAGTTATATCAACAATGACCATTTATATGTGTCTTTGGGCAGACAGCCTAATTTCATTGCCAGAAGTTGCTGAAATAACATTCACCAAACCACAGATATCTTGCAATTTAATTTCTCTTCTGCCCAAAGGTTATTTCCAGGGAATCTTGTGCATTCAAACATGCTGCATATTTGCTATATATATGGCTTCCATTAAGAGTGAAAACCAAAATTCCATCCTTACCGAAAGTGCAGCTGAAAAATATTCATTTTACCAAGAATTAGTCAATCTAATTCTTATGAATCCAGTTTACTTTAGTCAAGAACAACATTATTCATCTTGATTTTATTACTCACATCAACACAAGCATAAACAATTCCTATCTGAATGGACATTTCTATGAGTTGTGCTAGTTGCCAAAATATTCAAGAATACAACTAAAATTGTAATTTTGTATGTATGTATTTTTACATTTTTTTAGTTTCCATGTAAGCTAAAAGAGGTCTTTTCTACTACAGTTTTTCAAAGATTGCTGCTTAGCACAAATAAATGGAATATAAACTTTTTACTAATGTGCGACATATAGATATTAATACTTGAGTAAACATACAGAAGATGAGAATATTTGAGTGTTTGAAGAACAGAGTCCAATGATCTTCACAGTATACTGACGCCGTAAAAAAAGAAAACTAAAATCTAATTATTTTGAGGTTTCTGTTTTGAAAATCCCGAGCAACGAGTCTTTGGGAGCACTCGGAAAGAAACCAAGATTACTAGCTTGAAAACTAGCTTTTCATTAATTATATTTTCTTTCTGCAAAACCGTCTTGGTATTTCCTTTTTCACTTTTGATAGCCCAGAATGCACCATTTACTTAATGCTGCGTATATGAGAGGTTGCAATCAGACTTCTGTTTCCTGGAAAGACAAATTATAGGATATCATAAGTGAACCCAAAATGCATGTATTTCATATATATTTTGTAAAACTTCCTCCCATACCAAATGTTACTATCTAAATAACAGCTAGTAGCATATGACTGATGTGTTAATCTAAGATTAACACAGTTTTATTTCACAGTTTTGTCTTCTTTTGTGCTTGTTCATCAATATTTTACAATTCCTTGGCAAATTTTGATACTTGTGAATTTCACTGTATCTGAATGCTGTAGGGTTTTGGGTTTTATTATGCTAAAATAAGTGAGCATTCACAGTCTTCCTTAGAAAACAACAGACAGAAATTCCTGCTTCTACTTCAGATTTCACTCAGAATGGACTATAGACATTTGTGATTTGTTGGTTCTTTTTGTGTTTAAAGTTGGGGTTTTATTTGTTTTATTTCTGTTGGGTTGTTTTGGGATATGCAATTTTTTCTGCATGACGTGCAGATTAAAATGTGAATTACTGCACAACATTGATAAATTTCATATTAACTATGTACAGTGAATGGCAGATCTTATTGGAAAAATGTCAGAAAATTATGCGGTTAAAGAGATTATCATAATGAATATGCACAGCAAGTCTCCATTTCAGCTTTTCCAATCTTTTGAGTCTTTGATTTTGAAAACAAGATTACACTCCTCTAAGTAGGAGAAAGTCAATAGTGTGGTGAAAGGAAAACAAGAGCAAGACTAAGTTTACACACTGAGTCCTTTCTTCAGTGGTAAGATTTTTATGCTTCTTTCAAAGCTTTTTCACAGAAATATTTTTCACAGAAAATTATTTAAGTTTAAAATCTGAATTGTTCTCTGGAGATACCTAACTCTCTTTTGTGAGCATACAAAAGTGTGAAAGAGCTAGGCTCATTATTTAAATACATCAACTGGTGCTCAATTAATGCAGGATGAATGTAGACTAGATTTATTTATTTTTGCTTTCTTTCCAGTGAATATTCTGTCTGATTTTTACAAAGGACATTTTCTCTTTGATTCGCTGAGGAGTGTCATGATCTAGTTACACTGTACTTTCCAGCTTGTACAGTTCTCACATTACATTAGATGTCCATTGTTGAAAAAGGGTTTGAGAAAAACCGTCAGGAGAAAGTGAACTCTAAAGAACTTTCAGCTGATGGGTCTACTTCTTAGGGATTGATCCAAAATTGCAACATTACATGTTCTCTGTTTCATGTTATTCATGTTATTTTATAGATTTCAGATGCCTTATTCTTTTTCTGTTCCTAATTATCTTGCTAAATATACTCAAGTGACAAGTGATGTTCAAAATATTTCTTGTTAGAACTAAATGAACCTTAAGTTGTTCTGATTCAATTATAACTTCAGAAATAGTCTACAATCCCAAAACTCTTTGACCAAGGGGAACAGACAGCAATTAATTTCATGTTCAAAACTGTTAATCATACACCTATAATAAGATTATACACAGGGTTTACTATATAAATCCTTCAGCTTGTAACATTCACTCAAACCGCAGGACTTCCATTTTTTATAACATTCAGAATGATAAAGAGCAATGCAAAAAAATAGATGAATAAGTAAATAAATAAATATATAAATAAATAAATTCAGGAACACTTTTCTACTTCTGATACAATAATTTTTTTGTGAATATTTTTTTTCAAACTGAGTACCTTTTTATAATAAAAGTGTAATGGATTGACTTTGGCCGTCTGCCACACACACAGATTCTCTCTCACTCTCCCTCTTCAAGAGGTAAGGAAATCGCAATGAAAACATTTATGAGTCAAGACAGACAGGGAGTTCATAAATACTAACATGACCAAAACAGACAGAATTTGAGAAGAATTAATTTAATTTATTGTCAGTCAAAATAGACTGGGATGGTGAGAAACAATGACCCCCTTTTCTCCCCCTAAAGGACCTTCTTCCCTACCCCATTCCTTTTTTTGCCAGATTGAATTCCATATTGTCCTTCCTGACTCCTCTACCTTTCCCACCCAAGAAGTGGAGGGGAGGATTGGAGGATGGGGGCTATCTCCAGTTCATAACATCTCCACTCTGCTTCTCCTTCCTTCTGACACTTTTCTCCTGGTCAAGCCTCAATTCTCTCCACAGCCTGCAGTTCTTCAGGATTAAGCCTGCTCTTGGATGGGTTTCCATAGGCTGTAGGTTCTTCAGGCATATCCCCTTGCTTTTGTGTCAAATCCTTGAACAAATTGCCTGACTTGTCTAGGAAAATATAATCCTTAAGTGTTTAATTCAACTTAGATACATGTCACAGATGTTCTCTCTCATCAGAAAACAACAGGAGGAATGGTGATGTAATCACCATTTCATCCTAGGGTAAGGAAGTCTTCCTTTCAAAACTGTCTTTACTACCTTAATTCTAAGTTAAGATTCCTTCAAAGTGAAAGTACCATAATTGCTATGACAATGTGTGTACGTATATATTTTGATATGTATATATTTATGTATGTGTGTATATATATATATATGTGTGTGTATATACAGCTTTTAAGTAAACCCCTCTACATTTAAAAAATCTTTTAAAAATAGTATCAGGACTACCAGGTAGTATATCACATTGGTTTTATGTTATTAATAAAGTTAAATAGGCAAATAAATGTCTGCGAGACTGAAATGCAATTCACCATATTAGTCAAGTGCAGAATTTCTTCTGTACAAATTTTCATCTTGGTTTACTGTCAGCAATGAAACTCGACTTATTCAAACTTGTCTTTTCAACTAATGTAAACTTTGAGGCAGTTTTGCAGGTCATTAAACATTGTGCTAATTTATGGAAAGTAAAATGCAAACTACGTTTCATAGTTTTCTGTTTTCATATTCTTAATAAGGATCAGGAATATTATTGTGGACAGACTGAATAGATTTCGTATGTGTATCCCTATTAAATGTTTCTTCCATAAAGAGAATTAATCTCAAGCATGGCTCTGTTATTTAGTTAGTTTTATTCAAAGCAGATTCCCTGGGGCATTTTAATGAGAACAAAATGTGCAGAAAGTCACATACACAAGCTGATGTACAAACATTTTGAATTTAGATGCAATTAGTATTAGGCACTTGACTTAGGTTTTTTCTATATCATGCAAAAGAGAAGTCAGAAAACACACTATTTAAGAATTCATATCCATAGAAAATCTTCATCAGATGACCTTAATTAACTGCTATTCAATAACTACTAGTTAAATAACTGGAAAAGACATTAAGTCTTGAGGAAATCATCTTTGCAAAGTAATTTAAAAGCATAAAATTAAATGCTTCTGATCAATATAAATCTTTCTTCAAGTGTATTTCTATTTTCATCAGGAAAAGGAGGTTTAACTGAACTATATTCCTGATTGGCCAAGGCCCTTCCCTAGCAACTTAACCGTTGTCCCTAACTAGCTGTTGTTAAATAGCTCAAGCCAAGAGGTCAATAAGAGGTTTCATACTGTTGGCATCCATAAGATATTTAGCAAACAGGAAAACGGACTGTGAATTAGATTGAAAACAATCAGAACTGCTGGGCTAAGATGGCTGTGGTCAGCAACATCAAATCCAGGTGGACAGCACTCACCAGCAATGTGTCCCAGTGATCAGTAATTCAGCACTGTTTCACCTGAGTGACAGGAGAAGAAGTGCACCCTCAGCAAGACTGTAGGCTCTAAAAAACTCAGCGTAGGAATGTCAGATGGGTATGTTACTGTTTAGAAGGACCTGAACAAGCTGGAGAAGTGGGCTAACAAGAATGTCATGAAGTTCAACAACAGGAAATGCCAGGTACTGACCTTGGAAAAGAACAACATATAGGCACACATATTACTCAAAGCTGGTAACTCACTCAAATCTGGTCAGAGTTGATATACATAAAAACATATGCTTTATTTAACTTATGACCAATCTGTTGAAATCATCTAATGAAACTACACAGCTGAAGACTGTGGAAGTGCGCTTGCAGTCTTAGAATCACACAATCATAGGAGGTTTCACTTTGGGAAGGACCTTTAATATCATCTATTTCAACCCCCTTTGCAGTAACATCTTCCAAAAGATAGGTTACTCAATGCCATATTCAAACTGACTAGATCACTGGCAATCATGGTGTATCCACAACTTCTCTGGGCAATCTGTCCAGTGTCTCATAACCGTCATAAAAAAAAACCCAAAAAACCCCCAAATAACTGTTTGTCCAAGATAAATATAACATTTCTGAGTTTAAAACCACTGCCTCTTCTCCTGTCACTACAGATTCTGATGAAAAGCCTTTCTCCATCATTCTTTTAACCCTCTTTTAAGTACTGAAAGGACACCACAAATTCTCCCTGAGTCTTTTCTTGTCCAGGCTAAACAAATGAAATGTACTGTACATACAGCATACATATATTGTTTGTAGTAATCATAGAAGTTTTTCAGGAGGAAATAATCTGCTTGAATTAAGTAAACAAACATGAATTCTCATACAAAGTAATTAACAGAATTTCAAAAGTATCAGAAATGTTAGTTACTGTCCACTGGAAAGAGCACTAAGAAAAGCATAAGTAAAAGATTTAGATGAAAGCTCTTCAGTCTGATTTTTATAATACTTTGAAAATAAAATAACACTGTTACAGAATGTGATGCACATAGCTTCTCAAAATTCCTGCACTTTTGACATGGGCAAATTTCATATCTACTTCAACATTCTTGTTCAGTTGTCATTCAAAAAGAATTTAATCTGGTCTGATGACAATGTAAGTGAAACAATAGAAACAGATTAGGCATTTCAGAATAGGCATTGAGAAAAATCAATTATGGTAATGTGGTCATGAAGATGCCAAATCCTATTTTATAACATTGGAAAAAAATCTGAATGTACTGAAACATATGCAGGTGATACGCAGGTACACATGGGTAGATAAGTGAATGGTACTAGTTTTTTTTTTTAGTCAGTGAAGCTGTAATCAATGATGTCAACTGAACCCCAAAATTTCTGTTTACAGTCTACAATCTGTCTTTGGATGGGTTAATTTTTAATTTAAACCATGCTGCCTTTAAAAAATATCCATATTTCCACTTTCAGTTCATGTGTTTTAATGTCAAAATATCAGGTATTTCTTCATCACATTAAAAAAACTCGTTTTGTGTTAGTATATTTTCTCAAGAGCACTTTGTAGATACATAAAATTACGTAAGTTAAACGTGCTTCTTTTTTCAGTTTCTACAATAGAAAACAAAAGAGAAAAAACTTGAAAGACAAAGTTAATTTACCTTAAGAAGCTAAATTGACTGAAAAGTTTCATAATTTAAAACAAGATTTAAAAATCTGAATTATTGTAAAGATTGTAAATTGCACTTTGTTGTGTTTTGTTCTGCTGTTACTATTACCTTGTTTGATTCCAGAACAGCTTACTTGAAGGCATCCCTACCAATATGCATGTGAACTCAAAAGTCACCCTTTCTAAAGACAGGACAAATTTCAAACAATTCAGAAGAGAATAATGGACCATTACTTCCTCATAAACTTGCTAATTACAAAAGGACTGAGATCTATGACTACCATACATGATGTACTGTCAAAACGATGGATTTGACTTTGATAACACCTCATAGAAGTCAGAAACTTTATGTCTATATATTTAAATTATTACCCAGGTGGCATATTTCTTTTACTAAAATGTAGCTATTTCTAGCCTTGGGGAAGGCAATGAGCTGTCCAGCACTTAATTTTTTTATTTCACTTCCATCAGCACAAATGCCCAGCATGAAGAGGCATATCTGAAGCAACACGAGCTCATTATCTCTGATTATTCACATCAAGCAGTTTTTTGCATCTATGTTTCTCAGTCTGTTGCTGTATTTGCTTGTCATCTGAAATCTAGATATGTGAAATCTGAAATATATGGAAAGTATGAGTTTCAAGGTTTGGTTTGAATATGAAAATATCTTTGTTCCCTTCCTATACTTTCATTCCCAGAAAAGCCCTGTGCTGCATAATATGAAACAATACGTTCTTTATGCATACCTGAAAACAGATGTAGTTAAAGAACCAGGATTAACTTTCTGTTAAAAGCCACATGCTTTCATAGAATTACAATAAACTTCCTTTTGAGTTCTATGGAATCCAGTTATTTTCACACTTATATCGGGAATGCACAGTGTAATTCTTTAAAAAAAGAAGTCAGCATATGCGTTAAGGAAAATGAATATAAAGGAAACAGGAATATCGAATATGTCACTGCAGACATTTTATGACTCTTGTTTGTTATTATACACTGCAATATCTCTGTGGTCAGAAGGCTGGTATCCTCTCTCCTCTCACTATAGATGGGATGAAAGATGCTGACTGTCACCCTGGTAAGTCTGCCCCCAGGAGGGAACCTGGGCACCCTTCTGGCTCTACTCTTTGGCAGTCAATTTTGCCAGTGGCATACTCCATTCTCACATGTGGAAACTGTTCTGGGAAATAAGGGATTCATACTTCCCAATGAAACTTGCACTTTTTGTCTGTTTTCAAGTACCATGAACTTCTGAGTTATGGATATGTTATGGATAATCTTAGCCAATCTCTGTATTCCACATCTAGTCTTTTTAAAACAGAGATAATATGGAATGAAAGAAAACATTTGAGAGAAAAGAGATGTCCACACATCCTCATCCTAGTGGAAGAAAGAATGAAGAAATTGTCCACAGGGTCTATATAGAGACAACTTGTGAAGTTAAGGAAAATGCCTCCTGCCACATAATCATTGAGTAGACTGTATGTTTAGCTACTTCACTCTATCCCTCACTGCAGCATGAAAACCTCCTTGTAATCCTTCTTTCAGTACAGAACCAAAACAGTGCCGTGCACAACCGACTCTAAAGAAAATTAATTCTGTTCCAGAATTACTGGTCTAGCCAGACCCAGTACAAGTGAAGGATACTTTCAGAGAAAGAGGTCATTTAAAATATGATTTAGTGGTGAGCTTTATAGAGTTATGAGGGTAGAATAAATGATCAAGCTTCTTTTTCAGCATCTGCAGCAAAATAAAAATAGTGTTACAGGGAAAAACAGAGGAAATAAACTTCTATTTTAAATTTTTTTTCTTTTAATTTCAGAAAACATTGTTGACTTCATTAGAAGGGCTTTAAGCTAGGATGTCTGGGGAGAAGATTACAACCAGCAGTGCTGCAAGAAAGCAATGGACAGGTCTGCTGAGCAAAGAGCATGGGGCGGCATGAAGGGAAGGGATCAAAAGTCAACAAAATGTGGCTAGGGTTACATCCAGCACATGCATGTGGGCAAGGAAGTGCCAACAGGGCACCGTGGTGGACAAATCCCCCAAATTCTTTCTGGGAACATGCTGAAATGGCAATGTGCTCTGCTGAGGCCAGGTTTGCACCCCAACCGAGGGGAGGAGGAGAGGTTTGGGTGTGTGGTGGCAAACCCTCTGGTCTGCACAAGAACAGCCCAGGTGCAGAGGGGGTGAGCAGCACTGCTGGAGGCTGACCCCGACAAACTGACCTTTGTTCAGCAACAAGCTGGGTTTTGAGCCAGATGGGGCAGAAGGCTGACAAACAGATCCCGCAGTAAGTCAGATAAATGTACAAGTGATATTCATACAGGAAGATAAAATTATCTAAGGTTCCAATAAAGGCACTGAAGTGTAGCACCTTTTCACAGTTATGCTGGAAAAATGACATATGAATCATTAATGTTTTAAATGCATCCTGCAGAAGAGCTGTGCTACCTCCATTCCAAAAATCAATGAGGTCATGTTGGGTTTTTACAGTCCTGCATATTCAGTCATGAATAAAACATTCTTTTTTGTGCTAATAAGATTCATAAAAATGTTCATCTAATAATATATACGTTGCTTGTGTTTTCTAAACAAAACTCAAGAGGTAAGAGTTTCTGGGGGTTTTATTTTGCAAATATTTGTTTAAAATTATTTATATATGGTAAGAGGCTTCTAAGTACTGGAAAGATAATCACATTGTTTGTTATTCAAAACAAGCTATGCTGAAATGTTTTTAAATTATACTACATAAATATGATATAGTATACACAATACAGGTTATGTTATAGTCACACTCATTGCAAGGTTTTGTTCTCCTGAAGTGAGACATTGATCTGTTTGATTGGCTTGTACAGTTCTAAACAGTCTCTCTACTCTTTTTTTTAGAAGTACAAATAGCTCAGCTTTAAGGCATGGGTTAGCTCTTCCCTTCCTTTCATGACTAGCTGTGTGTCTTAGTGGAAGAGAAAATGTCTTTCTTTTAGAAAAGTGTTGATTGAGAAACAATTTTTCAGAAAATATTCAGAAAACTACAGCGTTAGAAATATATTGTTACATTTGTTCTTTTTCTTTCTTCCTGGTCATGCATGAAAGCCATTTGGAAGTATCCTGCTGAATTCCAGCTTTCTCTCCAGAAAGGTACAACACTCCAGTAGGAAGTACATTTTAACAGCCCTGGGTTACAGTTTGTTCAGCCTGAAAGATATACTTTCAGGTGTTTTTACAGTAGATGTTCACAGAAAAGATCAAGACCTAAGAGCCTGTAATAATGAAGTTCGAGAACTCAATTTATTTGCTACATGTAAGTGTCTACCTAGGCCCTTTGAGATGATCTAGATACCTAAGAGAGCCATGAGAGCCTGACAAAGCAGGACCTACAGGAGATGCTTGATCATGTAGATGGCCAACTGGAAGCCAGGCAGGACCTGTGTCATGGTTTGACACTGGCCCAGTGCCAGGCACCCACGAGAGTCACTCACTCACCCTCCCCTGCCACAGCTGGGCAGAGGAGAGAAAGAAATTAATGAAGGGTTAAGGAGTGAGATAAGGACCGGGAGAAACACTTCAAGGGCAAAACAGGCTCAACTTAAGTTGCGAAGTAAAATTACTACTAACAGAATTAGAGGAGGATAAAGTAATATAAGCCCTTAAAACACCTTTTTTCCCCCCAGACTCTCCCTCCTTCTCACTGACAGCGCAGGCAGACAGGGCACGGGGGTTTTGGTCAGTTCATCACCCAAGATCTTCTTCCGCTGCTCCAGGAGGAGTCCGTCCCTGTGAGGCCGTGGGGTCCCTCCCATGGGAGACAGTTCTCCGTGAACTTCCCTGGTGTGGGTCCACTCTCACGAGCAGCAGCCAAACTACACCTGCTGCAGCGTGAGCCCCTCCCATGGGCACACAGCCCTCCCAAAGCTGCTGAGCCGTGGGTCTCTCTTCCCACGGGGTGCAGTCCTCCAAGGACAGGCTGCTCCAGCCTGGAAGCAAGGGCCCTCTCTCTCCACTGGGTCTTCCACTGTTTCACACCTCCTCCAGGCACCCACCCGCTGTGCCACAGGCACCTCCCTCATGGGCTGTGGGTGGATCTCTGCATTCCCCATGGACCCATGGGCTGCAGGGGCACAGCTGCTTCACCATGGTCTTCACCACAGCCTGTAGAGGAACCTTGGCTCCGGCACCTGGAGCACCTCCTCCCCCTCCTTCTCCACAGACCTTGGTGTCACCATGTTTTTTTCCCTCACGTTCTCACCTCCTCCTCCTCTCTGACTAGAAGAAAAACTGTGCATGCCCCACTTTGTTTTGATTTTCTTCTTAAATATGTTATCACAGAGGCATTACCAACCTCTCTAATTGGCCCAGTTCTGGCCAGCAGCACGTCCATCTTCAGAGCCATCAGGGATTGGCTCTGCCAGACATGGTGGAAGCTTCCAGCAACTTCTCACAGAAGCCACCTCTGTGCTACTACCAAAAAGCCAGGCTGTGCAAAACCAACACAATATGCTAAGACATCAAGATGAGATTCTATAATTTTTTCTTATATTAAAAAATTTAGCATTAATCACTCAGTCAGGGACCCCAAGAGGTTGTACACCTGATCAAAACTCAGTTCTCCATATACAGGTGTCTAAAGACTCACTTTAGCTGGCTAGTCAGGCTTTTTTTTTAATCCATGTAGTCAAGAGATTGGTAAATTTACATTTCTTTTCCTTGTTTGGTGGTTTTTGTTTGGTTGTTTTCTTCTTTTTTGTGGTTTGTTCTTTTCTTTCTTTATAAGGCTTCTATTTCTCCTCTTTGCAGGGAAAATACATTTCAAGTGAAGTCTGATGACTCTGACTTCCTTTTCAGACATTGCAGAGAGAGAGATAACCTATAGAAATGATACTGGGAACTGTATTCTGAGATTTAAAATGTAGCTAGTTACCTAAAAGAACAAGAAATTAGTCTTTGCCTCAACTTGGGCATTTTGAAGAATTTTCTTAAATTTTATGCTTACTTTCCCTCTGCCTTCAGTAAAGATTTTATGGGATTTTGATAGTCATATTATTAGGGAGTACTAAAGATAAAATCAGAGCTAAATATTTAGGAAAGGAAATTATGACCTGTAATAAGTCACCATTAATGATTAAATGAAATATAAATGATTAATAGAAGAAGATTAATTGACAGATGATTAATATCTTTCTGCCATGAAATTTTGAAAGGGTAGCCTGAACTCTGTATAGTATATATAATCTTCAAACAGAATATATTCAGGGTTGTGGTTTTTTGTTGTGTGGTTTTGTTTATTGGAATCTTCTAAAACATGTTACTTAATGCAAAACATCTGCTCCTAAAAAGTACTAGTTGTGGAGAATAAAGAAAGCTAAACAAATGCAGATTCTTTTTCCTTGTTCCCAAATGCGAAAAGAAAGCTTTGTTTTTCTTAGGTGACATCTATCTGTTCAAACAAGTAAAACCTATTTTGGAAGGATAAAAGGATTCTTACATTCCTCACAACAGGAAAAGCAGTTCCAGAACCACTATTGTGTCCTATTCACATCTTACAAGTTCATGTCACTGTAATTCAATGACTTTGTGACACTTACTACTAATTTATCTTGAGAGGAATATCCAGGCTATTAATTATCGCCTTGAGCATGGTACTCTATCAAAGCAACAATGCAAGCCAAAAATTTCCTCAAAGACTTGTTGCAAAGAGAACTGAAGTGTACTTCTTCAAATCTTGAATCACTGGTAAAGGATTGAAGATTTTCTGAGTGAGTACTGGACAATTACTAACTCTCTTGAAATTAGTTCCAGTTTTTGATAAGCTAACTCTGACTGCTGTCAGCAGAGGTCCAACATTTCTGCTTTCTTTGTAGTAGGAAAGTCTCTAATATGAAAATATTCATTATTTGAACAGTCCCTGAGATATATTTTACTTTCAATTTTGTCTTATTTTGAGCGACTGGAACATTTAGAATTAAAATTTTGATTAAAAATGTAATGAACTGTGAATAGTACTTAGACCTAAAGAGTACCCATCTATCTCACTTTGATCTGATGTGAAGGATCAGGTATCTGGCCCATAATTAGAAACATTTAATTGTGCAAAGCCAAATAGGAGAAGTCAAACTACTTTATTAGAGATCTGAACACCAAAAGAGAAAATTGTATAATGACTTATTAAATAATGAGAGATGTAATTGGCTGGATGTCTGCTTTTGTTTCTTATAAAATGGAGTGGGCAGATTTTAGATTACTTTATTTTAAATTTAGTAGACCCAAAACCGTTGATGGCAAAAGTCTATAAAGGGCTAGGATGGCTAGAGATAATTTTATGAGTGTTCCTTATTATTTATTGTAGCTGCTCACAAAACTCTAAATACTTTTAGGTAAAAAATTTATTTTTATCTTAAGATATGCACGTATAACCCCCTTACACACATACACACACACACACACACACACGTATATATATATATATATATACACACACACACTTGCAAATATGATTTATCCACCTGCCCTGGTGAGTGTTAAACTTTTTTCTTTATTTTTAATGTTCCATTTATAGCTTAGCAAATAATAGAATTTTTTTTTAACCTAAAGTTTTTCAGTGTACTCAGAAGAATGAAGGTAAGGCTGAAAGTTTTGACTAAGTATCCGT
This sequence comes from Falcunculus frontatus, assembly GCA_013398115.1. Classification (NCBI taxonomy): domain Eukaryota; kingdom Metazoa; phylum Chordata; class Aves; order Passeriformes; genus Falcunculus; species Falcunculus frontatus. The sequence continues at coordinate 467,832 of VZRV01003483.1, forward strand.
TATAAACTAAAGACATTTTCTGTTAATAATTAGATTATTAAAACACAGTAGATTGTGTTATGTAGGGTAACAAGCCTTGGAGCAGATTACAAAATTCAGAAATCAACCTTGTTGGACAGGTGTTGTGACCAGAGCCAAGAAACTGTAGGCTTCTTCCTTCCTACTGGTATAACTTTCATATGCCCTCCCATGCAGGCTTCATTCAGAGGTTAGTGGCTCTTTTAGCACAGCAGGAGGTGGTGCAGCCTTGCAGTCAGAGAAGAAATCAAAACTTTAACCTAAGCTCTAGAAAATTATTTGGGAGGAAAAAAGCCCAAAGCTAAACTTCATTACCTGCCTTCAAGTATAGGGTCTCACATAAATCAAAAATGGCTAGCAATTCTTCACAAAAACTCATGGCACAGCCAAGGAAAGTATTTGAGACTTCAATCAGGGCTCAGTGTTTCGTATTTCAGTATGTGCAGTGCACTGTTTGACTTAGAGACCACTCAAAGATATTCAGCTTTTTCTTGTTTTATGAAGACTCTAAGCCTGACTGAGGGCTCCAGGTTTCATGGTGCACTATCCAAAGTTCTGTTACACCTCTCTGTATCCCATAAAGGAACAGATTTTCCTGTAAGTGGTATCAAATTCTCACTTTAAAGTGATTTGTTGCAGAAGTGGAACCCAAAACCACATGAGGTCCCTAAGTCTTTCCTACAGTACATGTAGGTATGTATTTTTAGGGTAAAGATTCAAAATCCCTGAGTTTCATAGGAAGAAACTAGCCTTGAGTCCTGAGAAAACACTAAGCACTAAGATCTTTAAAATTATAGGCTCAAAGCTGTGTGAAACAATTTCCATCCACTTGGGATGCAGAGAAGGTTCTCTCTTAAGGATAATCAACAGACTTAAGGGTGTCATCAAGAACAACTTAACTCGTAAATAAAAGCTAGGAGCATACTCAGAGGTCCTACCTGCCCTATTTGGGTGTCCTAGAAGCTAAAACACTGTTAAAAAGTACAGATAGGTTCCTAAGACTGTCTGCCTCAGATCTATTGAAATTCCTATTGACCCATCCCCCAGTACTTTTTCATCTCCCCTAGTTAACCCACTGTGCAGGAAAAATGGAAGTCCATGAGCAATGTCTGCAACCGTGTGAGTATGTGACCTTGGAGTGTGTGTGTTCTGAAGATATTCAGTTTCTGGCTGTACACTGACTTTTATGCTGACTGTGAAGCTTCTTTGAGCTCAGGGAGTGACAGAACTGCAGTGGCTCAGTGACTGTTAAAGTTAAGCAAAATTATTACTTGTTATGAAGTTGCTGAGAAAAATCTTTTTTCTTTAAGACAGAAATGTAGAACTTCAGGACATCATCTCCACTTAGTATTTGCTCAAAGTGAATTAGTCTTTGTAAGCTCTAGCCCCATTTTGAATGTATTTTTTTCCCTTTCCTGACAATGGAAATTATTACATATTTAATATTTTGGAAGAAAAAGTCTCTAAGAAAGTTATATACACAAACATTTCTCAGAAGGTCAAATGCAGGCATCCAGATTCTGTCAAAACCAATGAGTACAATATCAGTCACTTTTGAAACTTTTGATGTAGGAACTCTATTTTACAACATTATTTTTCAGAGACTTAGTACTTCATATTTCTTTCAAGACTGTGGTTTCATTTATTTGAAAGTTAAAAAAAAAATCATTAGCAATTAATTATTCCAAAGACTTGACTATTCACATTAAATAATTACAGCTTCTACAGACCTATAACAAATAGCCGGATTCCTTTACAACTGTGAAGAAACTGCTCAAATTTATGGTTTGTTATTTTGATAGCATCTGACCCTGATTTTCAGTACACCTTCACTAGTTTTTTATGTGCAACCAGATCAACCCCTGATTTAAATCATTTATCAATGAGAATAGAACCAGTTCAAATAAGTTCAATTACTAGAAACTGTATTAGCTTCATCACTCTTTCTGTAACCTGAAACAACCATTCATGTCATAGAGTAACTATTAACTACATCGGAAGGCGCTTCTTTCTCTATATTTCCCTTCAGCTCTGCTAGATCTAGATAAATTGCCATAATAAAAGCCACTAGTGACTGAGGAAATATAGCAGAGGAAGGGAGAGGGAGAGAAAGAGAAAGAAAGGAGAGCTCATCTGCTTCCCTATTAGATTACTCAGATCCTCTAAACAGATTTTAAGTGCCTGTGACACGTTTTTTATTCTCAGCGTAAAAAAATTCTAACATGCAACTAGAAGAAAACATCGCTCATTCAGCTGACAAAAAGGCAGCCACCACAAAAACCAAGCATGAGATATTTACAGTTAACTCATAGGCTTTTTCCTATAATCTAGTCCGGTAAATAAGCAAAATGAACCTTAATAGAAGAAACACAAATTTGCATATGAAGCTTTTGTAGGAAAAATCAATAAAACGACCGTAACTTAGCATCTAAAGTGAGTGTCTATAAAAGAAAAATATCTCCCTTTCAAATACAAAAGAAAAGAGGGGGAAGAAGAGGAAAAGATAAAGAAAGGAAACGACAAGAAGTAATCTCTCTGATGGCTCTTTTTACATTTTTGTTGAGAGGACATTCAGTTTAATGAGCATATTTGTTGTTGAACTCATTCTAATTGCAGTGTGCCCAGGGAGCAGACATCTCATTACTTAAAATGTTACTACACTTGTGATGATGAACTGCCTACATATTATTCTAGTAAATTTGCTTTATGCTGTTTTACTGCAGCTGAATTTGTTCTGCTGTTGTTTAAGGGATTTTTCAGGCTTTCCATTAAAAAACCTGCTTTTAGTCATTTATACTGGGGATGCTGAAGGATAAAATGCACAAACTACAATTGACTGACACTTCAGTTCCTTCACTGTTAAATGAGATTCTTGAAATTGCTTTATAAAAGCTGTGCTGACAAATTAATATATGGTGAGAAATACTCCACATATGCAGATCAATTTAATTTTGTGGGTTGTTTGCCTCCTCAAACTTCTCCTCTCTGTTTTATGTTGAGATTGATCTACAAAATTTGGAGCCAGAGTCTTAGCTGCTGTAAATAGACTTAGTTCTATTGCAGTTAATAAGAGTCTATTGATTGACATCAGCTGGATTTTTTTTTTTTTTAGTTCTTTTAACTATGTACGTATAAAAGATATTTCAAAAGTGTTTTTATTCAAGGAGATAGTTTATCACACCATCCTAGTATCCACACCATCCTAGTATCCTAGTACTAAGGACTACTATTTTATTACAGGCCAACTACTACATCCCCACTTCAACTTGCTCTACTAAAGGCTGCAATGAAGAATTCTTTTATTTTTGTAGAATATGCTTCAGTAGAAGTCTTTAAAAATATGTAAGGCAAAATCATCAGGATTGCTATAGCTATATTTTACCCTGCCTTGTGCATATTTGTGATAAGCAGTCTCATTAGAATTCTTCCAGCCCTGGCTTTCTGTGACTCTTTGTGCCATGGCAATGCAGCAAAGTCATTGTCTCTTAAACCTGATGACACCAATTGTAGCCTTCACTTCCATCTGCATTTAATCAAACTCACAGTGATGTCAGAGTGCCTGATTCTCCATATTACAGACTCATCACTTCTCACTTCTAGCTGTCCCCTCAGTCAAACGTAGGGTGAAACCTTCTCTGACGATATGACAATATATTCCTTATTTTGGTGGAGTTCTCTGCTTCAGTGACCAAGAAGTCCTCAGCTGACCAGGCAATTTTAAAAAAGGAAGTTTCTGTGTCGTCCATTCTTGGTGTTTTGGGGGAGGGTGATGTTGGATTGTTTTTGTGGTTCTTTGTTTGTTTTCCTTATCCATTTAACACACTTTCCTTATAGCAAGAAGGATCAAGAGAATTTTCCAACACTAAGGTGTTCAAAGGGACTTGGGAACGAGTAAATTTGGATTAGTTTGTTTCTGGGATCAAATCTAAGTTATTTCTTTTATATTTCTTTCTTTAATATTGGTGAGAAATCAGCCACTGCATCTCAACATCTGAAATTTAAGACAATCCAGGGAATTACAGATTGATCAGCCCCACCTGAATCCCTGCCATGGTGATGGAGTAAATAATCCTGAGAAAATTTCCAAACATACTAAAAAAAAGACAATAATTGGGGGTAGTCAACATGGACTGGAAAAGGGAAAATCATATCTGACCAAACTGGTTGCTCCCTATAGCAGAATGACTTTCTCAGTGAATGAGGGGGTGTAGTGAGCTAAACCCTGCAGGCAGCCAAGCACCACACAGCCCCTCTCTTACATGCACACCCCTGCCCCGCAGTCAGAGGGCTGAGAGAACTGAAAAGACAAAGAGAAAACTCACTGGTGAAAGAAAAATGTAACAAAACAAAACCTCAGTAAGTGATGTAAAAGCTATTGCTCACAGCTAGCAGACCAGTGTCCAGCCAGTCGCTGAGCAATGGCAGTTTTAGAAAAATTCCCTTTCTGATAGTGGCCTCCCAGTTTTATTGCTGAGCACAACATCTTATGGTATGAAATATCCCTTTGGTCAATTTGAGTCAGCTGTCTCAATTTCTTGTGCACCCCCAGTCTACTTGCTGAGGGAGCAGAATGAGAAACAGAGAAGTCCTTGACGCTGTGAAAGAACTGCACAGCAGTAACTAAAGCATCATTTAAGCTTTAGTTAAAAATATATAGCACCATGAGAACTGTTGTGAAGAAAATTAACTCAATTGCAAGCAAAACCAGTATGTGGGGAGCCCTGCCTGTTTTTCTCAATTGAGCAAGGCTATTGACATTGTCTCGTGTAAAATTCCATGAAGTGGACAGTGAGGTGCACTGAAAACTGCCTGAACTTCTGGGCTCAGACCATTGTGATCAGTGGCATGAGCTCCATCTGGAGGCCAGTTACTGGTGGTGTTTCCCAGGGACCAATACTGTGTTCGGCAAAGTCAAACACATTCATTAATGACCTAGATGGCAGTGTGCCAAAGTACACTTTCAGCAAGTTTCCAGGCAGCACAAAACTCAGAGTAGTGACTGATGTACCAAACAGGCAGGTTGCCATGCAGAGGGACCTGGACAGAGTGAAGAAATGGACCAAAAGGAATCTCATTAAGTTCAACAGTGGGAGATGCATAGCCCTGCCCTTAGAAAATAACCCAGTGCACCAATATGGGCTGGAGACAAACTGCATGGGAAGCGGCTTTGCAGAGAAGGCCCAGATCTCCAGGTGGACACCAAGATGTCCATAAGGCACTAATGTGTCCCTGCAAAAAAGAGTTCCAACGGCCTTCTGGGCTGGATTGCGAGAAGCATTGCCAGCAGGCTGAGGGAGATGATCCTTCCCCTCTGGTCAGCACTGGTAGGACACAGTTGGAATACGGGATCTAATTCTGTCCTCACCAGCAGAAGCAAAACATGGACATACTATGGTGCATCCAGAAAAGGGCCATAAAGATGAACAAGAACTTGGAAGATTTTTTTTTATATGAGGAAAGGAGGAAAGAGTTTGGTCTGTTAAGCCTGGAGAAGGCTCTGAGGACAGAGGGACGGATGGATATTATTAGTTTAAATATCTGATGAGGAAGGGTGCTACAAAGATGTCGTATATATTCAAGACCAAACTGCATATGGGTTGACCCTGCTCTGAGCAGTGAGGTTATGTCAGACAATTTCCAGAGATTAATTCCAACCACAGTGATTTCATTAAATAGGGTAGAAGTAATATTTCCATTGTTATGTAAAATATTTTTTTCCTTTTGGTTATAACTATACAAAACTCTTCAAAAATGTTTCCTTTTCTTATAACTCTGGAAATTAATTAGATTTTCTTCTTGCTTTTTCCCTTTTTTTCCCAGAAAATAAAAAAAACATGTTTCAATAAGTGCATTTTATAATCATCTGTCTGCATTAACCTGATGGAATATATGATATTCTACATGATAAATTTAAATTTAAGTGCAGTACAGATTAGGAAAAAGTAGTCACCATTATTGTCCTTCTCTCAAAAGAATCCCTAATCCTAAAACCATTAGCTACTGTATTTTTCGTTTAAAAGACTTAATGAAATCTTATGTACTCCATTTCCCCGTAACAGCTGGGAACATAAGAAGACTATCTTATGTTGCTATATAACTAATTCTTTTGCTTGTTGTTTCATTGTTGTTTTTTTTAAGTTAAAATATATGTGCTAGTAGTTCAAAGGTTATACAAGAATGCACAAGGTAGTTTATCAATTTCAATGAAATTTATTTTATTGAACACAATTATTAAAGAGCTTATTGAAAAGAAAAATTTCAATGATATTACAAAAAATGTATCATGTCCAACAGCTACAGTATCAAGAATATTAAGGTAATGTAAGAAAGCCTGTAGACAGGTATTTTAACCTGCCCTTTGGTGCAGTGCAGCCCTGTCCAACAGGCAAAATATTTGCTCTTCCAAGGTAATTGTATTAAAACTCTAGAAATAATTTATCTCTGAAAGAGATGGTTTCACATTCTGCATGAACCTGCAATTTGCATCAGAAGATGGAAAATCACTCCAAGCTTCCACTTAATTTGATGATGGAATTTTAACAAGAGCTTCCCAGCATTCCCCTCGGGCACATCATTGCTGCAGTTCTTTATATTTTGAAGGACATTGGGAAGATGCCTGCTGCTGAAGTATGGTGCAGTATACTAGAAGAGGACGTTTCATTTGTAGCACAGCAAGATGGAATTTCCCCGAGGCCCTTCAGTGGATGTGTCATATGGAAGAAATACATGCCCACATGCAAGCACTGCAGCAAAGTATTTGTTCTTCTTTTGTACCTAGATGATTAAAACTGTCAATTTAGTGTTTCATTTCTGCATTTAATTTATTATGCCTAATAGCTAGATATTTAAAGCAAAAATAAATGAGTTTTGCAATGTCTTCTGGGCTTGAAATATTACAGGTGCATTAAAGTCCCCTCAATATACGTGTTGAAAATTATTGGTAAGATTTAAAAGGGAAAATAAAAAATCTATTCACGGGAGATCTTTAATACTTACTTTAAATATTAATGTTGAAACAAACATTTTGTAAATAGACCTACATCATGTGCTTCTCGTAAAGATTGGTGTTGTAATTGCCCTGTCTAGTGAACAGAGTAAAGCTAAATACTCTGTAAAGAAACAGATAGCAAATTAATCTACTTCCTCCTTCCCAGGCAAGTTCAAGTGAGCACCAACAGTTTGGAAAATTCTAGCCATGAAAAATTATAGCCATGAAAAGGCAACATTTGCTGTCTTTTGATTCTCTTCAAATCCTGTTGTGCTTGATTTGCAAAGGCCATATTTTCCTAAGGAATAGGTTAATTAAAGAAAAAAAAATCAATTTCTGCTTGAACTTCCTTTAATTGAAGATTTAATTTCAATTTTCATTATTGCAATGTCAAACACAGGCAATCACAATTAAACAAACACACAAAAAAACTGCACTGACACGAAAAATGATCAGTATGCTGGTGTGAAGATCCACTTGAATCGC
>VZRV01003483.1:475333-485656 GCA_013398115.1 Falcunculus frontatus
AAAAGGCCTCAGTGTCGGGGGGAAAGTTCCCCCTAAACCCCCCCCCCCCCCCACTACTCTTCCTGTGAAAATCATTTGCAATTTTTAAATTATGGCTTCTCAAAGGAGTTTTTTAAACACCCAAATATGCACCAGGCTGGTCATTCATGTTAATTAAAAACTGCAGTCAGTCTTGAAGCAGTGCAGATAATTTCTACTGGATGAACTGGGAGAAATCAAAGCCTGTTGAATGCAAGGAGACAGATGAGTGCACATGTCCTTGAACCCTGTGCATGGACCAAGCTAGTCAGGGCAGAGTTGCCTATCGGTCAGGAAGAAACATCATTTGTTAGCTGCACTAATAAGTTTCACATATACAAGCATTTCAGACAGCTTAGAATGAAATTGTGGGCAGGTGATCTTGATTCTGCCTGCATCTGTTCATGTAGATACGTGCACTAAGACAGTCAGACTTGTTTAGGACCAAGAAATTAAGACAAAGCTGGGAGAGGATGTTCACATCCTATTGGCCTTGCTTATTTTCCCATGTTTTCTCTTCAAAGTCAAAAAAAACCCCAATAGAATCTTTCCAGACTTATGGTGAGAAGAAGAAAGAAAGATAAAGAAATACAAGATCCATGTTTTTAGGACAAGATTTTTAGGGAAGAAAAATGGAGGAATGCCCGGTTTTCCTTTTTCATATCTCACTGAGTTTCTGGATTCCAGGCATTATTTGTCTTTGTAGGAAGTAAAAAAATTGCTTTGAAAATCCCTGGAAAACTCAGAGAAGTAACAGAAAAAGATTCTTTTGAAAATCAGACAGTACTTCAACTGAAAGTAATGCAATTTCAGCCGAACTTATAAAGAAAGACTAAAGCCCTGCTCCTTTTTTAAGATACTTCGTTTCAATCATGAAAAGGCTATACTAAAAACCCAAAATTTGTGTAGCTATCAACTGTGAAAAGTCAACAATTTGCTATGCTTACCTGCAGAACTTCTTTGAGAAAGACATCCAGTCTAAGTCCTCATTTTATTGCCTTATTTTTCAAAGTCAGATTATGATACTTATTTATGTTGGACTTAATCTGTTAAAAAGGGACTGGCTTCATAGATTTGTTCAAGATTATTATTGGACTACCTGTCTCTAAGCAGTTATACTGCTCTTATGATGCTTACATGAGATCAGAGAAGCTCTTACCATTATTAGTTTTTTGATGGCTGAAAAGGGTTTTTTTTGGTGGTTTTTTTAACAGCTTTGTGGCTAGACACTCAATCTGCAGTACATTTACTGTAAGGTGGGGTCTGAAACTATAATGCATTGGCTGAAACAGTAGACTCAGAAAGGCAGTTCCTCATGTACTGCTTTAAAAAATATATTAGTGTTCGTTATCTATAAGCACAGTGTGAGTTTCTGTCATTTTTTGTGAAAGTGAAAATATATTCTTTTATCTGAAGTTCTTAGAGAGCCAGAAGAAAAATGTCAATGGATGAAAAACGGCATACTCTTTGCCTGATTGTTCAACTGTCAAGAAAAAAGAGCTGAGACAACAAATTAGCCTTTTACAAATACTACCATAAACATCAACATGGTCACAGACTCTACAGTGTTGCAGGAGTTAAAAGAGGATGAGATCCCTGTGTCTTGTTTAAGATTCTAGCTTTCATCTCCATTTCAGCCATTTATTTCCATTCATACACAAAAGACATAGAATAACAGGAAAAATATGAAAGACAAGATCAAATTCAGACACCTGGTTTCTCGTGGCCTCAGGTACATGCCCTCATCTATGTAAATATGTGTTATTATTTAATGCAATCTATCCTACAGGCTAGATAGGCATTTTAAAAGCAGAGGATTCAAATTGACTCTGTGTCTTATAATCCTTCTTCCTACTTGGGAATCGAAGAGAGTCTAAAAATATTTACAAGGCTGTCACTTTTTCCCTCAAAAGGAGAAAAACCCAAAAGAACAAAATTAAAAACCAACAGCCTAATTAAAAAAAAATGTTATTCAATAATGAAGCTTTATACAGTTCACTCACAGAGTTATATGTCATAGAAAAATGCTGTTATTATTAACAACATTGGATTGGGTTTGTGTGCAAGGTTTCAGCAGTGGGGGATTACAGGGGTCGCTCCTGTGAGGAACTGCTGGAAAAGTTCCTTGTGTCCCACAGAGCTAATGCCAACCAGCATTGAGATAGACTCACTAGCCAAGGACGAGTCCATCAGCAATGCTGGCAGTGCCCCTGGCATTACAGAATTAAAAATGGGAAAGAAGTCACTGTGCAGGGGCAGTTTCAGTCAGAGGAAAGAGGAGGGAGAATATGAGAGAGAAACAATCCTGCAGTCATCAAAGTCAGTGCATAAAGAGAAGCAGGAGATGCTCCAGGCACTGTAGCTGAGATTCCCCTGCAGCCCATGGTGAAGACCATGGTGAGGTAAGCTGTCCTATGCAGCCCATGGAGGTCCATGGGGAAGCAGATATCCACCTGCAGCCCGTGCAGGACCCCAGACCAGAGCAGATGGATGCCCAAAGTGGGCTGTGACTCATGGGAAGACTGTGTTGGAGCAGGCTTCTGGCAAAACCTGTGGCCTCCTGAGGAGAGGAGCCCATGCTGTAAAAGGTGTTCTGGCAGGACTTGTGAGACTGTGGGGAACAATGGTGAAGGAGTCTGTTCCTGAAGGACCCACACTAGTCTGATTAATAAAGAACTGTAACCTGTGGGAAGAACTCATTGAGTTCATGGAGGACTATCATCTGTGGGAGGTTCCCCCACATGCAGGGGAAGAGCATGAGGAGCCCTCTTTCTGAGAAAGAAGGAGCAGCAGAGATAAAGTGGAATGAACTGACTGCAACCCCCACTCCTCATCCCCCTGTACCACTGAGGGCAGAAGGGAGAGAAAATCGGGAATAAAGCTGAACCCAAGAAGAAGTGAGGGTTGGAGGAAAGGTGGTTTTACAATTTGTTTTCTGTTTTTCATTTACCCTGCTTTGATTTGATTGTAAATAAATCAAACAAATTTCTCTAAGTTAAGTCTTTAGTTTTGTTTGTGATGGTAATTGGTGAGTGATCTCTCTCTGCCCTTATCTCAAGTCATGAGCCTTACTTATATTTTCTCTCCCCTGTCCAGATGAGGAGGGGAGTGTTAGAGTGGCTTTGGTGGGCGTCTGGCATGCAAACAGGGTCAAATCACCACAGAGTTAGTGTTTTCAGTGAACACTGTGTGCAATCCATATCACAGTCTACACTCAACTATTATCAAAGATCTTGAGCTGGTTAACAAATAACTTCCTTGTTTACAACTTCTCTATTCTCTAAGGTGAACTGTTTCCACTTTTCTGTTCCACTACTGCCAGGATCCTTATTTGCTGCAGTGATTATATTGCTATTTTTAATCATACAGCTAGCACATATTTATGTCCTAGCTGAAGAGGTTCAGTTCCTATATAATATATAATAATAAAGATAGAATTTGTCTTACACCAAAGATTTGCAATTTCCTGGGACAAGGAGAGTCTAAAAGAAAGGGTTAAAGACTTTTCTTAGTTTGGAAATGCTTTTGCACACCTACTGCTGCTCTCTTTTAGGCCATCAGACAACACTGAGAAGACTTAATAAACAAGTTGGGGGAACTCCGTCCCACTATAGTTACTCTGAAGTTTAGACATAAAGCTAGCTCTAGAAATTTCTGAAAAGTTTTAAAGGCAATAGAGAACAAATGAAACTCCAGGGTTCATGTTCTCAGACATGGTTTTGAAATATTGTTCAATATTTTAAGTAAATTGAAGAAATATATATTGAATAGTTGTCAGTTTGATCAGTTGATACCTACATCCAGGATCAAAGTACTGAAACCAATCAGGTTTCCTACCCATAGTGCCAAAGTCACTTCAGATATGTATTAGACACTTCAAAAGAAATTAGACATGAAAAATGTGAAGATAGGAATGTATAAATTGGTCTGCTGTAGGTTAAATCCAGACAGTTGGGTTTCCATTATCTCACTCAGATGAATCTCCCTCCCCCAGCCCCCAGCCCCTAGCTGAATAGTCAGCTTTCAAAGTTATTGCCATTAATGCAGAAAATATAGTGTGGATTTAATTGGAAACCCATCATACAGACAGTGTAATTAATGGCTTGGCTTTATTAACACAAGCCGTTCCCAGACTGTGGACTTACTTAAGCCCAACAGTGATGACTGAACTTCAAAGATTTTGATACTTGAATTACCATAAGGTCCTAAAACTTCAGTGCTTATATAAACATTTTATGAGTTATCCAGATTTCCTGGTTACGCAAGAAAACAGCCATAGTGTAAAAAAAGCAGGCTCTGTGATAGTTATGACATGTTTTTTTCTGCTCAGGTTGCTAACGCCAGGAAAAGATTTGGGCACCATGACTTCTGTAGATAACCAGGGTTTGGAAATGCAGAAGCAGTTAAAACTGTATGTCGGGCCTTTGTGCCCTGAACAGGTATAACTTATTCCTTCTATTACAGTGACTCAGAAGCAGAAATTGGAATCCTGGCTATAGTGCTTTAAGCAATGTCCAGGCACTTAGAGAGTTTCTTACTAAGTCAAAATGTTAATCTCCAACGATTCTTATGAGGCTACAGTGACCATTAATAGAGGTCTCGAATGAGATTATAGATTTCTTCGTGGTAGGTGCTGCAGCAAAGGCCTCAAACAAAACCCAGAAAAAACAAGAGAGATATGCATGCCCACGTCCTGAAAACACTTATTTGCAACAGTTCAAATTAGTTTTAATCATGATGGAGCAGAAATTCCTGGGTGCAATTTGCTTATGCTTAATTCTACAAAAAACAGAATTATTTTTTTTTCCATTGTTAGAATAGAAATATATGCAATTGAACTTACAAAGAATAAGATTATTTTCTAAATAGACCCAGGCTTAGACACATGAAAAGAGTGAAGCCAGAACGTTCAAATAAATTTTATTCCCACCCTACCCCCAAGATACCATTGAACCAGTAAGCAGTCTGTGATTGGGAATGACATTAGCTGCTCTTTGGCACGGCTGCATCCTTTTTGGGGAAATATATTGATATGGTTTGCACTAGACCACACTTAGTCAACTAAGTGGGTATAAAGAAAAATACTTACAGTAAAATCCCACATAGTTAATGGAAAGAGGAACATTTTTGCAAGGGCCTCAGTTTCAGTCGTGTTAATAACTTTTTCCATTTCAGCTGCAAGGCAAATAACAAAGCCAGGGAAAGTAGGCTTATTTAGTCCATATACTGGGCAATCATCAATTAAGCAAGACTCAGAATTTTTTAGATACAATACTCAGGCACTACAATAATGAAACAGGTTTGAAATTTTAATGATCAGTCTATTAAAAATACATAAACTTTGCACGTAGAGCATTTTTTCTCAGAATCTCAGATTTGGATGCAGCCTTAATTGAAGAGCTTCATTCTGAGGTATCTTTTTCCAGAGGACATCATTCACAAACGTTTAAGGCAGTCATCCTATGGTCTCTAAATATTGATTGTTTCTCTAATGCCATTGTTTTGGGAGGGGAGGAGTTGTGTGAGTGGAAGACTCTAAAAATGCTGAAGGTGACTTAAACACAGCATTGATTTAGCAATATCAAAGGTCTATTTTTTTGACCGCCTTTTACAATACTTTTCAAATTCCCAGTAGTCACACAGTGTTTGAAAATCTAAAACTGTCCTCCTCCTTTGCTTATAATACAAATGGCTGTTTATATGAAAAATTTAAAAGGGAAACTAGAAAATTTTATTGCTGATCTGGGAAATGGAACAAGATTTCAGCCTTGCACTATAGAATTCCAATAAAAGATTAAGAGATAACTGGAGCCCTGTTTGGTTCATGAGTGAAGGAAAGGTCATATACTCTCCACATGGCATTGCAGGTAGGCAAGCTTTTATCTATCTAATCACAGAAAAACAGTATTCTGAAAACTTGTTAGGCTTGCATCTCATTTGTATTTCTCATCTTACCCTCTTTTTAATTCAGCCTTCTGAACTGAGAAGGTTTCATAATGGAATATAGGATCCTGCACATCTAGAGGATGGTTCCATGAGATGGTATTAGGTCATGATGTGACTGTGATGTGGAAAGCGTGTATCTTTTCATTGCAGAAACAACTGATATACTCCCTGATTAAGTCAGAGTTGAAAATAGGATTAAGGGAGAACATTCTCTGCAGAGATGAACTCCAATTTGTCTGTTGCCATAAAAGGTCAATTTCTTGTTCTCATGTGCTTTAAACCCTTTTCTGTCTCTTAAAGTAAGGAAACATATGCAGTAAAACCTGTAAAATTATTTCCCTACTAGGTTAAGAGTTATTTTTTCCTTCCCTTCTAAATTACATTTTTATGGGTAAAAAAAAATCTTATAAATAAATTAATTCTTTGTTAAGGACTGGGGGTTTTTTTTGGTTGTTTTTAAAATTTTTTTTTCTTTTATGGAATAATGTGATTTAAAAAGTTAATTCAATTTTTAACTAGAATTTATAAGAACTGACAAATCATCTTCTGTAATTTGGTGAAAATACTGGCTATGATATCTCAGGCAGATAAAACCGATAATCTGCAAAGAGTTTACAGGAGAAGAAAACCTGATAATATCAAGATTGTAGTGGAATCTGTGAGGAAGAAAGTTCCCAGATATTATATCTATTTTTTCAAAATAGGATCACAAGGAGACTAACTTTTCTAGAAATATGTATGTTGTATAGAAATATGGTGGATGAAAAAACCAGCAGATAATTTTCATGTATCAGCCTCTTACCTGATACCTAAAGAGATACCAAGGAAAGCTGATGTCTCCTCTCTCACTGGAGAAGTTTCTGTGCTACTTTGTCTTCAAAATAAAATATGTGGAAATCACATGTATAGTATGTTAGTCTACATGTCTCTAATTGAAGACTATTTCTTTGATTTTAGTCATATTTGATCTAATGGATTATTTTATATCTCCTCTTCTTCACAGGTGGACGAGATGTGCTAGTAAGGCAAGCAAATGATTTTGGCTGGAAGAAAATTATGGATGAATTTCACTATGAATTGTGTTTGATTCAAAAAATCATCTCACAGTTATAATTTCCCCAACTTCAGTAGCAATTTAAAGAAGAAAAACAAGATAATCAAGATTTGTTCAGATAACCCTGAAAACTTAGGTAAATATGAACAAAATTTTGCAACATTTGCGTTTCATAAATCACTGTTCAGCTTGGTGATGTCAGTAAAATAATATTGTGATCCACAGAAAACTTTAAAAAAGGGCCAAATGAAAAACCTTCTTTGCTTTAGAAACCAGAAATAAAGTTCATTCTATTTTTGCTTTAAACTAAGTGGATATTTGCTTCCTCTTGCAGACATTTACCACTTAAAATATAGGAAAATAACTTAAGAACTGGAATTAGTGAATTTTTTAATGATAGACACAAGTATTTGTTATTAATATGTTGTTTTTATTATTAGTTATTTTACAGTTTTTCCAACAGTAAAGAGCAAAAAAGTCACTATTTAACTTTGTCACAGTTTAAGGAAGTCTAAAGACTAATGGATAGTAACTACACAATTGAAAGATGTCTAATTTTTGTGCTTTAAAATAGGAAATTGCTCAGAGCTTCTTTATGAATAATATTCTTATTGAACTGGGTGCAGTGAAGCAAGAAGTTTGAATGCCTGTGTATCAAAGACTGGTTTGGCTATTTGCATTATTAATGTCACCCACAAACTGCATTTCTAACAAGCAGTTACATGAGTTAAGATTAATATTACTAGCAATAAATCAAAAAAAGCTGTTACTGACAAAATAAAATTCATGCACTGTATTCGAACTCCTCTATCTGTAACACACTATTAATTTCATTCACAGGAGATTATATTTTAGAAAGGCTTTCAGGTTGATTTTAAGAAACAAGAATCATTCATATTTCTTCATGTTTAGGAAATATTCCAGAGCTAAATACACAGACTTTTAGAATATTACCTGTGAGAGGTTGCCTGAGCATCATTTAGGTTGAGTCTAAGGTGTACTTTCTATTGTTCTGTTTTCTATTGTTCTGTTGGTCATAATATCTTCTTCATGTCAAAGTGCTTACTAAATGAATGATATCACTCAGCTTTTCTTCTATTATATTGCATTTTATATGTGAATAATATGAGAACAAGGAAACCTTGGCTTAGACATTTCCGTTCTCCTCAATAAGGGCAATGGATCTGCAAAATCTGTCTTCCTACGTAATTTTTTTTTTCTCCTTGAATGGCTTGTTTTGTCTGAATTCCTAGTCTAAAACAGGAAGCTCTTACCTTCCCTATCTTTTCTTAGTTCAGGCAACAGCATGTTTCCTGTGCTCTAGTTAATGCATAGACACACATAGTGCTTTGAACCTTACACTGATAGATGATCAGTTTGCCATAGACTTGCTTTTTTTGAATTATTGTGAGGTTTCACTTTATCCTTTGGAATACTAGATGATGACATTAAGTTGTGACATTAAGATGATGACACAGATAAGCAAAGAGGTAGGAATTAGGGGGAAATAAATCAGGGAGAAGACAACAAGAAAGAATATAATCAGTGCTGAGAAAGTAAGGTGAGAGGGGTTTCTCTCAAGGATCCCACATATGGAGACAGGCTAGGAAAAAAAACACTTCAGGTGTTCATTTCAGGAAGGTACTAAGCCAGACTCTTCTCAGAGTAGCACAATAAAAGGAGGAGAGACAATGGTCATAGTTGTGACCATTGAAATTTTGATATACATGTAAACAAAACAAAAAGAATAAACAAATATTAAGAGAAGTTTACCTAGAGATTTTCAGAACTGAAAAAGGCAGGGCTTTAAGCAACCTTGTTTAACTCAAACATCTCCATGCTCCAAGCAGGATTTTGGTCTAGATGTTTTACAGAGTTCCAATATTAGGTTTTTTGTGAGACTTGGTAGATGATAAATAAATTTCCTCTCTGTGATGTTATTTTGCTTATTTTGTTAAATTTATGGCTGGTATTAAAACAGGAAGCAGTTTACCATTGCTAGGAGGGGTATAATTTTGTAACTGTTTCTTAAAAAATCTGAAATGCCTAATCTATAAATATTTTATGTATTATATATTTAAGAGTTGCAGCTAGAAGTGTATTCAGAGACGGCACACTTCAGCTACATGAATGATATACTCATAGACGTAAAATGTGAAAATTCTACTAATAGGAAAATTTCCTTTGATATAGACTGTCAACATCAGTAAAATTATGCACAACTAATGTGGGCCTTTATCAGTATTGACCTCTTTAACAATTCAGTGTTTCAGTTTGTTTAAAAAATAATTGCTGTGGGATTCCTTAAGTCTTTTTCTTTAGATAGTCATAAATCCTTTTTCCTAGGTTGCTCAGTAACTTTTTGTCCTCAGCTAGCTTTTGCATTTCTATGGAAGAGGGTCAAATATTTTTAGCCACAGCATCTCTCACATTTTATTCCCTCTAATCTTTCCTTAATTGCTCCTTAATAAAAGTCCAGTAAGAGTTCAGAGTACAGATAATAAACATTATGCATTTAGCATAACTTCCCTGTATTTAATTGTGAAGTCCTGAAAAGACAGATTATACCTCTTATATTTTTCTTTAATTAGCATGCATATTTAGAAAAAAAAATTTCAAACATTATGAGAAAAAAATAAAGTTTCTTTCTGATGAATGACTGATTTTTCTGATATAGTTTCTTTTTCAGTAGATAAAGCAAAAAGACAATGTCGCTTATTTATGCCACAATGTACAACAGGGTGCTCCAATATAGGAATCTGTTGTTGGTTATATTTTCCTAAAGGTGCTTTACTAGTTCACCCAATAATTATTTTCACAAGCTGGTTCATAAATGCATATTAAAATGGTATCTGAAAGACAGTGGCTGTGAGCCCTCTTGCTACAGGCCTCATCTTTTTCTATTTGTAGGGAAAAAGAAGTACAGATTAATTTTAATAGAAAAGAGAGCATATATGTACGCTAATTTCCCTAAAATCCAATCCTGTGTCAGTTCTAAAGTGAAGGCAGCAATTAAAAATATAAATACAACAGAGGGAAATGAGATGCTAAGAGGCAAATTAAATATCAATTTTAAATGGTGGCAAATGGATTTTCTATGAAACAAAATAAAAAAAAGGTGAAGTGGAAACCAGGGTTGGCATAACTAAATAGGAGAAGACTTTCTGGTCTTCTAGGAGTAAAAATATTGTAATGCCACCAAAGAGAAGACTATTAGTATGCAGACACTAAAATGGGGAGGGAGGGAGGAAGGCAGGAAGGAAGGCAGGAAGGAAGGCAGGAAGGCAGGAAGGAAGGCAGGAAGG